>JACXSJ010000848.1:112302-155485 GCA_014851325.1 Pentalonia nigronervosa | reverse complement strand
CCAAGTATTTCCTAATCAAATGTCCTAAAAAAAAAAATGAACAGTTTAGATCTAGTTCAATTGAACAACTTATTTCATTATAAAAATAAAAATAGTATTAAGCAATATATTGATAATTTTATTAAACGTTTTGAAAAAGGGCCACAGATACCAGGATACAGTAATTCTGGTGCACATGTATTAAGAATATGTTTAAAAAACTTAAGATTTTTTTTATCAAGTCTAAATATTTTGAAATTAATAAGTATTGAACAATGCAAATTATTTGTGGTAGAAAATTGTAGATAATACGATTAATGTTAACTGTACGTTTGTAGATGCCGTTAATGTTCCATAGGATATATATGCTCATGTTTAGGTAATGAAATCTTAACATTATACCTTATGAAGCAATGGTTTATGATGATGATAGAAATCACACTTTTATGGCTTGTAGTATGATATCTGAAAGACACGATAACATTTCTATTTACTATTAGCTTTCAAGATGGCTGAAATGTGGAGTTCTACCTCCTTAAAAGACTTATTGTGATAAGTCTCGCTCTTTGAAAACAATTCTTGGCAAAGTTTTTTGTTACATACCGAATTTTTTTTATTAAATATGACGTTTCTTATTTTATGAAAAATCTACCAATGTGGTCGCCATTTAAAACAGTTTCTAATAGAGTTTAAGAAATAGATCTTCGAACTATATGTTTGATAATAAAATGTTTAAGTATATCTGAGATAAAGACATTATTACTATCAATATTTGTTGTTACTTCCAATGAAACAAGTATATATAATGTTAAATCAAGTATTGAAATACCGTCTTCAAAGTATAAAAAAAAACTAATTGAAAAGCAGCTTCAGAAAGATTTTTTAACTTCATATAATATGAATTTTAAAATATTCTATCAGCATCTGAAAATTTAAATGAATGTTTTATAAATGATACAATTCAAAGGATGATGATGCTCTAAATGGTTTAAATTAATCAGTATGTATAGAATTAAGTGACATACCTTCAGCATTAATCATACAAAATACGACGTATGAACTAAGAGGAGTTTGTTCTTTTACTAGCGGGCATTTATATGAGATTGGACATTGCAAGCAATCGAACAGTACATGGGACCTTTATGACGACTTGGCCATCAAAGCTATACTAGTGAAACAGGGATCTCTGGTGAAATGCAAATGTTTATTTTATGTAGTTTAACTCTTATATTATTATTTTTATTAATAATATTTTTATATCGTTTTAATTATTAATCATTATTTTTTTATTATTATTAATATTACATTTATTTATTTTAAGTTTCATTAATAAAAATATATTCAAGTTGTTTCAGTAATTAAAAAATGTACAATTTCAGCAAATAATTATATACCTATATTATTATAATTTAATATTTAGTAGGTATTTAAAATGAGTATTGTAGAAGTATACTAATATGGAGTTGATATCACGTATACATTAAACATATAAAAAATCATTTGTATTTATTTTATGTGAAATAAAAATCATAATAAACAGTTTCCTGCACTTTTAAAATATATATAATAATAAAAATTAATGTTACATCTATGTATTCTAACGGTTACTCGCTAATATTAGTCTACGATTAACGCAAAGAAGTTGTTAAATTTAAATATATTTTAATTATATAACTTGTAATAATTTTAAGTATTTAAAACATATACTAAGTACTATTTATTATGTTTATAATTAAATAAATGTTTCATTATTTATCTATAGTTAATTATTAGGTAGGGAAATATGATGTGGATTTGTGAAAAAAAAATATTAATTGGTGACATGGGTGCTAAGCTACGACTATATTTTACTCTTCCAAAAAAAAATTAAGGCCGCCCTCTTATATTTTGCTAGGATATTCAATTATAAAATAATAGTTTTTTTTTTTTTTTTTTTTAGTAAAATATAAGTTTTGTACGATGTAATACTTAAAATAATATTTTAACTTTTTTAAGTTTAAACGTCTTAACCCGATTCATGCCATACGTTTCGGTATTTAAAAATTAATATCTTGAATATGAATTCTCAGTGTTAATAAATTTTGTCTTATATTTTTACACCTTGTAAAACGTTATTATAGATTTTTGTCGGTGTATTATATAAATAACCCGAATTTTGGAGAACATGTTTGAGGCGGAAATCCATTAAAATTTCAGTGGTACTAACATTTTTAACATCGATGTGAGTGATGGTTAAGCATATACCCCCAATACCCCCCCACCGATTTCTGCTTATGGTGCTTGAGTATCGTTTTGTATATAGACATTGTCATTGCCAACTCAAATTACGGAGATGCGGGATTATAATTGTAATACAATGTATTCATACTAATATTTTTATTCGTATATAACTTATGCAACTTTTAAAACCAAATATAAATTATAAAAAATACAATGATATAAATAATTTTTATTTTACACAAAATAAATATAAAGGATTTTTTCATATTTTTAATGTTATACGTGATATCAAAAGTTAGGTTATCCTGTAACATCATATGAAAAAAAATAACTCAATTTCCCATCTAAGTAAAAATAAAACCATGTCAACAAATATACTTGTAATTTAAAGCAAAGAGAGGAAGGTAATTTTTTTTTTTGATTACGATGTAAATTTATGATTATATTTATTTCAAATATTTTTAGATAAGTATAAAAATAATTCCAAATTTGTAGTTACGAATGGTTACAAATTGGTTACTAAAGCATGAAACAAATGTCGAAAAAAAAATTTTAAGTTGTGGTGCTAGGGTAATGCATCTATTAAACTGTATTCGTTATCTTTCAAAAAAGTAAACAACTTAAAAGATTATAAGAATAATAAATATAAAACTATATATTGTTTTGTAATGACTTAAAACCATGTAAAAAAAAAAATTTAAAAATATACTTTTTTAAAAAATGATTATTTTATTTTAAATGAATTACCACCTTGTATATGATTAGTTAAATCTATCACCTATGCATCTAAAACTCTTTAAATTAAACCAATTTTTTTATATAATATATTTGTTTTAACAGAGGTGTGATTATATTTAATTTACCGAGAAATATACTGTTAGATCCTTTCTTTTGTAAGAACTTTTGAGTGGATATTAGGTAGATAGTAACAGTAACCTAAGGTGATTTAAATTTTAAAGTTCGACATGTTAAAATTATAGGACGACCACTTAGTTTCCATATTATTGCCCGAAGACTACATGTAAATGATAGTATCACCCCACAACAATAGCGATGTAAAATACACGAAAATGAGATAAAATTATTATAATAACACGTATGGTTCCCATGAAGAAATTCATTAAAGAATTCCTACCCATGATGCCTCTCTCCGTCATGTTAGTATAAACTTGAGAAATAAACGATTTCATGATGCACTTAACATTTCACAGCTCATATAATTTGACAACTTTTCCAAAACCTACACATACACATCATGCATTTTAAACTTAGAGAATCTAGATAAGGATAAGCTGCATCTAGAAAAGGTAGAACTTTTGACCATTTTATTGATCAAAAAATGGTTTACTGTGGAATGTACAACAGTAGCTTTTTTGATGTTGTTGAAATCTATAATATCAAGAGCACCGTTGTTGCCTATAAATATATTAATTACACAATCGTTAAAAAAAAAAAAAAAAAACATTTTTTCTGTATAATTTTTGTACAGTTGTTCATAAATCGTGGTCGATGACGGCACGCACAGTGTTATCCAGTCGTATAATATGATGACCGAATGACTAGAAGAAAATTATTGATAGATTTATGTTTGTTTTTTTTTATAAGGTAAATGCAAACGATATGCCGCAAATAAAATACATTTGAGGTCGCGGGTTGATTTGATGCGAGTAGATCATAAAAAGTCTTTGATATACTTATAAAATGAATTGATAATAATATATTAAACTACTTAAACGGGACGTTACCCGTGCCAATGATTTGTTTTTTTTATAAATATAGGTATTTGTAAAAAAAATGTATATGTAATATTTCTACTAATCATAATAATAAATTATACTATATTATAGTATAATTTTAATACTATATACTTATAGTATTAATAATTTAATATGTAACTAACAATAACTCTATATAAATAAACAAAAAAAAAATATTCTTTTTTCGTGAAAACTAAATTAATGTGTGTTATTCTCCAGCTACCCTATGAAGGTCGAAAAAACACGCTACAAACACCCTTTAAATCTCAAGGAATCTATTAATATAACTATTGATTATAAGTACTTTATGATATAATTTTTATTTTGAAAACGGTCCAGTATTTTTTGAATTTCTAGCTAACAGAAAAACAGACAAACATCCATTTTTATATAAATTATATAAAGGAGTGTAACAATTAGATAATTAAAATATTCAAATACTGCACTAGCAGTAATATGGATTCGTAAACTATTTGAAAACGAAAAGGGGATTTTTCAGACTAACCTTAATGAATTTAATATGTTAAATATTATTTTGTAGCAGCTGAATATTTATAGTTTTCGTGTGTGTATATGTGTCACGATGCATAGTAATATAATATATAATAACATCATGTATCTATAGTGTATAATAAAAAAATATGGAGTTTTTGGGATTTAGAACTACACATCTAGGTACACATTATTATATTTTATAGTATATGTTTACGAGAAAATCGTAAATCCGATTGCCGAATGTCATATAATATTATCAATTATTATAAATAATAATTTATGCACCCCTTCCTACCACCATTCATTGACGGACTGTACAAACAGTCGTGCGTGTATCGAAAATTAAAAACCACATATTTTTAATGAATGCGTTGACACGTCGATTAATATTATTATTTTGCATATTAAAACATTTTTTTCCTAGTGTGTAGCTCTGCACTCAGTGTTGACAAAATAGACGCGTCATAAATTATGCAAATGGTTTTATTCGATATAATATATATTTCAACACGCGCGTGTGTGTCTATGATACAATATTATTAAAAAATATAGCTGGGAAGTAATAATTTAATCGTTTGAATTAAAACAGTCTAAAGTCTACGATCAATCCTATGAAAGCCGGTGGTTTCACAAAAATCGTACGTGACCAGTGGTTGAGCATATCAATCATCATAATTATCATAAGATAACAACTATACTCATCATCTTATTCTGTATAGTGTAAATACCTACTGCTCGTTGAATAGTTATATTCAATAAATAAATTATTACAATGCATCTAGTTAAATCTCAACCCTTGAATAAAGATCATTTAAGGTTAAACGTTAATATTATTATAGGTCATAAAACCGTTTTTTATAAATCAAAGTTTTTTTTAGTTAATTTTGGAATTTTGTGTTTGATTGATTATTAAAATTAATATTTTAAATTTATTATGTTACTATTTTAATACATATATTACCTATGTCTATTATAATATAATGACTTATAATAGTATCATGTGTAGTTATGTTGGTATCTATATAACCTACATAAAAATAAAACTTGTTGATCTTTGTATCTAGGCACTGTAACAAGAATCAAGAATGAAATGTATATCATTAAGTTATTAATTATTATAGTTGGACATCTAATCTAAAATTTGAATAAATGTATGCAGTTATGATAACGATAAGTGTTTGGTTTTGAACAATGCTCAAAACTACGTGTGTAAAGTTAGCCCTTCAACACAAATTTCCAAACTATTTGCAACCTAATTTTTTTAATTTATAACCAACTTTTTAGAATTTGTAACTTCATCGTTCACAAGTTTTTTTGGTTTCTCAATAAAAGGCCAACTTCGCGGGAGCTCCCTTTCTCATTAACCAAATAAATTCAAATTAAATTTATCGTTTTCCTTTTAATTTGTTACCATTTTTAACAAACTTTTTAAAATTTGTAACCTCAATGTACCAGAGTTATCACCATTTCCTAATGGAGGGGCTAGCCCTCCAAAATTATGTGATGAATTGGAGAGGCTAAATTCACTAAGTCTTAAAAATGTTTTATCTGTTCTCAATACTATGTGTGACACCAACTAGATCCGTTTCAGTGTAATATGTTAGAAAACAAAAAGGCCGTTTGAGCATGGTACCTAATAAATAATCAATATAATTAAATTACAAATGTCTTAAATAATTAAACTACTAAACATTTTTCATATATACTGATTTTATTAATAATTATACAATAATTTTATTTTTATTTCTTTTTTTTTTTATTAATAATTCTATATTTGTTAATTCATCGTTATAAATGATTTTTATTAATTTTAGATATACATTATTTTTAGAAATCCTCTTTGATCATTATTATTGAAGTGAGGGAGGGCTTAATCAAGTTAGCCCCTCAAATCTATTTATTGATTTATGACTTTGCACTTGATTTACAAATTCTAAAAACCAATTTGCAATTAATTTGCTCAACATAATTAGTTTGGATAATTTTTATGATGGGGAGGACACTACGTATATTAAGTTGCAAATTATAAAACCATGGTTACAAATAGTTGCAAATCTGCCGGAAAATATAGAGACTGGTTTCGATTCGATAAGATCATTTGGAGGGGGGGGCTACGTGAAGTTTGCCTCTCCATTAAAAAAAAATAAATTGTGTTGAAAATATTGATTTGCAATATTTTTGGGCATGTATGATAATTATATGACAACATGGGGGGAGGCAACTTCACACACGTCCGATTTTGAGCTTTTTTTCATATTATTTGTAATGCGATATAAATACAATAGGTATAAAAACAGTCGTGTAGAAAAACAACACTACATTATAGAGCCATGAGCTGTCATAATTTAAAATGATAAAAACCTCAATATAATGTTCTATTTGGTTGTTATATTTTCTCTACTTTTTATGTGGATGTTTGTTTGGAAATACTATAAAAGTTTCAAGTTGCACTCTCTAAAATTTAATTTGCAATCAACCTAGTTAGTAATAATTGGCACTTTCAATAACTAAGTACATTTCATATTTTCTCAAAACTTTTCTTTACTTTAGTGAAAAACTATAGGCGGCTATTAAAGAAGTTTAAACAAGCCTTATTTGAATTGATGAAATTTTTGGAGCTGGCTTTTAATTTTCAAATAAGATTTGAATTCAAAAAACTACATTTTTGTAAAATATATTTTTTACCTATTGTTCGATTTAATTATGATTTTTGTCTTTCTGTACAATTATAGAAAAATTAAACGGTAAGAGAACCTATATAATTATGTGCATTGAAAACGATTCATAGTACATGTCTAAACTTACCAGTATAGACATGTATAGTGTATTATATTATAATATATTATATACTGCCATACGGCCAATGCCGTTACAAAATTGTATAAAATATCATATTCAGTTTTGGGCAATATATCTAAAAACAAGTATCTAGATACATGATGCAACATCCTTTTAGTTTAGGTATCTATATAGCTACTTGTTACATGATACTTTTAGAATTAATAAAAATTCAAGATACTCTAAAAAAGTTGTTCAATATTTTTCATTAAGGTATATAAAAAAAAAAAAAAAACAAAAATGTAAAATTTTCATCTGATTACACTAGCAAAAAAAAAAAAAAAAATAAATAAATAAATAGTTTTTAGAACAATTTCACTGAAGGGCTTAAGAAATAAAATCGAATATTTTTTTAATTAAAAACGTATGTAATATATTATGTATTATCTTATGAATATTTTTTATTTAAAGTCCGTGTACGCATTCACATAGTATTATTATTATTATCTTTGATACACAAACTGCTATATATCTATGCCCGTCGACTGTTATTACTTATTAATATCAATAATATAATCATCGTTCTCAACCTTTTTAATGTCGTGACCACTAGAATAGTTAAAAAATTAAGTTATTCCCTTTACAACACCCTCTCACCCCTTAGAATAAAAACTAATTTAAGCTTTAACCTGTTTTATCAGTTAGAAAATATATTATAATATCATTAACCATTAATGAAACAAAAACTAGTACACGAGACCACTTCGAGTGTATATTTATGCAACCCCTCATCTAGGTGTTCGCAACCCTCTATGTTGAGATATGCTAATATAATATTATATTATCGTCGAGACTATTGCATAAAATCATTAATAATTTGTAATAAATAATAAATAATATAATATTACGCTTGTGGACGATATTATTATTTTTCTTATTATCATTTGAGATCTTAATATTTTCCTACACCTTTATACTATATAAATGTATAGTATATACGACTTTCTAAATTGAATACCAACTAACACAATTTTTCATTATTTTTAATTAGATCTAAAATAGTAAAAATTATAATCAAAAAGGTCGATAAGTGGGTACCGTTTGGCTCTACAGTAGGAGTCTAATAAGCCATTGTAATGCATTTTTATTAATCGTTTTCAACTATTATAATAACAACTCATAAGAAATCTTGTATTCAATTTTCACTTTTTTTAAACCAACAAAAATTGTTGAATCGATATTTAAAAAAATTTAAAAAATCAAAAAATTTTTTCTTACAATTAGTTTAAAAGAGTTTAAATATTTTTAAAATTATATGCTGTATAGAAAACAATTATCTCGACATTCGGTGGAAATTTCAAGTATATATCGTTATTCGTTTTTGAATAGCAACAAAATAAACAATATCGTTTCCCGAGAAATCGATAGTTTAGGGGTGATCGTCCAATATCCGATGTCTAAGGAGATCACTAAGGAAAAATTAGTTTGAATTTCTGGTAAAGTTTTCAAAGTTAACACAAAGGAATTTCGTGTTAAATTTTCAAATCTCAGGTTTAAACAGAACGTTTTTTCATAAATTTCCTAATCAAAAAAAAAAAACTCCAAATTTTCGTGATTTTGACGTATAATTTTGTCGAAATAATTCTGACTTTGAAGTCGCTCATGAAAAACAACTGTTGATTTCGCTCGACTCTTTTTTTTTTTTAATTTTTACTAGAAAAACACACTCCAAGGAGGGGGGGGGGGTCCGTCTCTAGATACGCCGCCGATTAATATACATACAGTATCGTCGTTGGCGGGCGAATAACAGATAGGAATACGGACGACGAAAGAACGAGAGGAAAACGCCGAGCCGCGGAGCAACAGCAAAAAATAGAACCGACACACACACACACAACGAAACGTGTAAAAAAAGACTAGGCGGCGGCGGGTCGGCCGCCAATGGGGTGTCGCGAAAACGCGGTCCGCGCGCGCCGTCCGGACGCACACGACGAACAGTGAACGCACACCCCTTCGGCCGGCGGGACACGGGCGCGCGGCCGATAATCTCTCGCGCGCGATCGTCGTCGTCGTCAACAGTGTTTACGATCGCCGTCGCGAATTCCTTCGTCGTCGTCTTCGTCGTCTCCGTCGTCGCGCCGCCGTCAAATGGCAATCTGATTATTCGCCCAAAATATATTACCGTCGGCGTTATATATAATAATAATAATAATAATCATCTTAATATCATACCGAGTTAAAAATATTTAGTTGTTGCACTGCACAGGTCAGTATAATAATACATATGTTTATATATGCACACGTCCATATACGCGTATTATTGTTCTTGCAGTTAGCTTTATTATTTTCTTTTTGGCTTATTTATTCTTAGTGAATTGTCCAATATCGGAAACCGTACTGCACCGCACTCATGCCCCCCGAGGCGTTCATATATGTCTATATAAATAAATAATTGTATACTACGTCATATTATTGTCGGCGTACGTTGTTGTGGGGGTGCGTTTGTATGCGAGATTATCGGCCAGGAATTTTCGGGTTTTTTGTGCGATCGAGGGAATAGTTTTACCGTTTTCGACAATCATCGGCCACGGCGTCATAGTTTTTTTTTTTCCCATAGACATTCGCGCACGCCTTGACATCCGTGTTTGCAAATATCGTACAGGTTACAAAGTTGACCCCCTAAAACCCCTCTAATATATTGTGAACAATTATAGAATGTACAAATCGTTTTAGTAGTTTCTAAATTCAAAAAACTTTCGTACCATACATTTTTCTGTATTTGGAATATTTATGTGATTAAATAAATGGCTGTGACATACATTTTAAATCACTTTGTATGTGCTTAAACACAAGTTATCGGTTTTACACTTTCGTTTTCTCTGTTGTCTATTATTATAGCTATCGCGATCTCACTATTAAACAATGTATACGGCTGAAGCTGTGAAGCGAGCCACACGCGTCTTTTGAGAAAACAGCCATTTAAATAATGTACCCATGCCTACTTAAACAAATGCGATTATTATATCTAATAAATGAACAGGATGTCTTATAACGCTTAAAACATTGAAGTTAAAACATAGAATTATTGCGCATTGCATAGGTCAGTACAATAATATATACGCATACGTCGATATACATATAATATAATTATATAGATATATTATAAGTCATATATTATCGGCGTATATTGTAAAGGTGCATTTTTATATGCGATGTTATCGGTTATATTTGTGCGATCGAGGGAAAAGCGACAGGGACGAATAGTGTTTTATCTCTCCCGCAAGTTATCGGTCACAGTGTCAAATTTTTTTGAAAATATGTCTTTTTCTCGTAAACATTTGAGCACGCCTTGAAATCCGTGTTTAAATCGTTTACCGCCGTGTACGCATTTTAAATATCGATAGACAGAATATTGTGCACGCACATTTTACAGGTGCTTTTATATGCTTCAAC
Organism: Pentalonia nigronervosa; assembly: GCA_014851325.1. NCBI lineage: Eukaryota > Metazoa > Arthropoda > Insecta > Hemiptera > Aphididae > Pentalonia > Pentalonia nigronervosa. Next base: position 144,803 of record JACXSJ010000848.1, on the reverse strand, counting down.
ACAAGTTATCGGTTTTACACAGTCGTTTTCTCGGCTGTCTATTATTATAGCCATCGAAATCTCATTATTAAACAGTGTATACAGCTATAGCAGCAGTAATGTAAACCACATGCGCATCTTTAGAGAAGAAAACAATTTAGATAATATATTCCTACTTAAACTAAATACGTTTATAATCTTTTGAACGAATTAATCTCTTGTAACGTTTAAAATATTAAAATTTATCCCGATTTACCAACGGATTTACCTCAATCGTCGTATGTGTATATGTCAATCAGAAATAAATAATTTGTCGATATAATACCATAATATACGACGTATGTACATTACAATATCTAATACTGAACAACATTTAAGAAAATCATAAAGTGAAAAACATAATATAATATAATAGGTAGTGTTATGTTTTAATTATGTTGCTTTATTTTAATATAATCATTTTTGTTAGAGAATTTAATATTGAATTGTATTTATATTTAAAATCGACCAATTCACAATTCGTTAATTTAATATTATATAATAATATAGTTAGATCATGAAATATAATTGTTGTTAAATTAATTATCCAACAATGAAAACACGATGAAAAATGATGTCTTTAAAACGTGCAAAATATGTAAATAGGACGCCCCTTACACTAAAACGCAACAAACTGAAGACAATTTGATTGCAATCGTTTAAATACTGAAATCGATTCAAACGCAAAGCATATCGCGACAAAAACTGTTAACTCGTAAAACTATTATATTATTAAATTTATTATTAACTATATAGGTCGTCAAATTTTTTTCAAACGTTATCTCATTGGAAAATTTGTTATGACGTTCGACAGTCAATATTATAATAATAATATAACATGTTCTCGTTCTACACGAACGGTTACGAAGACAGCCGTCTAAAAATAAATAATTGTCCGTTTACAAAATACCGACAAGTTGATTTTTATAACGTAATATAATATTTTATGCGAAAATGTTAACGATATTTATCATTTCAGAGTGGAGGGTTGAACGACGCCATCACACAAAACATGTCTAAACACATTTATAGGCCGATCTCGCGCGTTCGAATATTTTTTTATACGAATTGCTATGTGGTTGTGTTATTCAAATTCGATCTTAGTCGTTTTATAATATTAAGAGGAAACGATAATATTATACAACTATATGTATTACATAAACATATTATTATATAATATCGTCGTTCGTTTTTTTATTTATTTACCTATTTTTAGTGTGTTCCTTGCCTATGTTATAAGTGATCTCTATACGGTATTCGTTTACTTTATCTTCTATGTTTTACAGTATGTTTCAAAACCATTTTTTTTTAACACGATTAAACAAATAATCATATATACGGCGATGTACAATGATATGAATTCGATAACACCGTTGATCTTGTATAGGTCGAAATAGTAGGGAGTATATTTTATACTTATAAGTTGTTAATAATTATTATTGTAAAAATTAGGATTGATAACTGATAAGACAAACGTAGCACACACAACATTGGCATGTGTTCATTGCGCGAACAACATCTAAGCAGCGTTTAAGAGTATGACATCAAACAGATATGATGTAAATGATTGAATGGGAAATATGAACCTAATGGTATTTTGAAAAATTAATTTTATGGACATTGTTGCCTAGATTTTTTTATGAAATTTTGAATATTTGTATTTGAACATCTTTTTTTTTATTTAAGCCTCGGCGTCTATGACTATTAGCATACAAAGAGTTTTAAAGGTTCACATTTTCTTAAGATAAATTATTTACATATACAAGTTACAAATTATAAACTATTCATAAGATTGGTCTTAATTATAGAGATAATCATGTATCTGTATGATACGCCTGCTTCTCATTGATCCATTTCAAATGAAAAACCATTCAGATACAACGTGTTTGATTGAGAGATGTGTATCGCAACTGGCACATACTTGAACATCTTTGTAATATATTATCATCATGTAAATCGTTATTTCTTAAATACCAGAGGAAATTTCCTATTATTCTCTTAATGTTCTCACAAGTTATGTGGACTTTTAATTTTTAATCATATTTTAGTGTTATGAGTACCCTCAATTCACGTGGTAATATTGTAATACAAAATCAATTCATACTGTGTAACATATATTATAATACCAAAATTTTCAAAACTAAACATTCTAATACCAACCATACCTAGTCGTGTTTTGTAACATAATATAATATAATACGAGTCGTCGTCGCATATAATAATATTATAGGTACACGATAAAGCGTAATACACACTGCTATATTACGTCGATATAACAGCTTTCCCCTGTATTATTTAACTGCAAGAGTTCCGTTTCGGTAGGTAACGAGACCGTGTTGGCATTTTATTGTTGCGGTGCACGACATGTCACAATGTCAATGAAAACAAACCGTAAGCTACCGAGTTAATAACAATATTATTATAATGGCGGACGTTTTACAGTGTCCAATAATTGTCCGACCATTTGCGTTTGAAAAGTTTAAAGTTAAAATAAAATGAAAATCATTAAAGACATTTTTTAAAATATATTTTAGTGCGTGAATAACATTAATTAGTGTAAAACTCTGTTTGAGAGATATTTAAATTTCTTATAAATTTCTAAAGTTGTTCACCCAGAACCCCCTTAAAATATTGTAAAAAATTATAAATTGTTCAAATAATTTTAAATGTTTCTAAATCAAGAAACATTTGTATTCTACATTGTTCTGTATTTTGAATCAATAAATTGGCCGAAACATACATTTTGAATAACCATGCAGGGTATATGTTTATGTTCAATTTGACCGTGATTGTAATGCTGTATATTATTATACACGAATGGACTATGCCAAAATATTTCATGGTAAGCAGGGGTGTCATAAAGTCAAAATTCCGGAAAGCGAGAAAAAATGATTTACTAATAATTGCCTTCTGTTTATTTGAACAAAATTGTATCATTAAATTAATAAATAATTAACACTATCACACTATCACAGAATAATAAATTCATATTATTTTGTGCTCCCCTGATCTTATAATATACTATAGGTATGTTTTAATAATCAAAAACTTGAGTAATAAATATTAAATATAATTTATTCCGTGATAGCAAAAGTGTCTCGCGATATCTCTTATTGACGCTTGTGATGGTAAGGATTCTTTAACGACACAATTATTATTTATTTAGACAGTACTATTTTAGATACATAGTCTATACATATGTATATGCATGAATAGTTTCACGTAAGAAATACATATTTTGTACGAATTAAAACAAAAAACAATTTTCCGTGATATTTGAATCTTCTCCGTCCCCCGTCCCCCCACAAAAATAAAAATTACCATCACTTGCTATACGTATTAAACAGTAAGTCAACAGCATAATAAGATACGTTGAGTGAGAGATGTTTAGGGGTCAGAAACTCTGAAAGAAATATTTTTTTTATTATTTTTAATTATGGAAACGCCAATTAATTTATTTTGTAACTAGGTACTAATACATTTTACGTCCACCTTTGTTTCAATCGCGTTATTTAATAAAATTGGTATTAAATCGTTAAAAATTGATTTTTATTACCTATCTGTTATTATTATTCTAATGTTCCATAAACGTGCTGATTAAAAATAAACTATATAATAATAACTATAATATTATATAATACAAGTTCAATAATATTATACGGAGTATTATGCACGACTATGTCATGGTTTAATTTAATTAGTGTAGAACAAAAAATGTATACTAATATAAAAATAGGTTCATTTAGTTTGTACGACCGATAATTAATGTTAATTTAAATTTTTACGACATCCCAGTTCCCGCATACTTGATAAACTTTTTTGTTTGAATGAACTATTTAAATATATATAATATATCGCCGGTTTTGTTGGTTTTTACAATAATTATAGTGATAAAAATCATAGATTCAAGGTTTTTTATTTAAACCACGACTCATTTAGTTTGCGTAAATTAATTAATGATTTTAATTTAAGTAATTGGACTACATTTAATTTACGAGTCTCCATTTAATTGTACGATTTTTGAAACTAAAAGTAAATAGCAAATAAAATACGTCATTATTTTTTTTTTTTTTTACAATAATAGTTGTAATTCAATTACCATATTATAGATAAAAAAAATACTCTATTGTAGGATTTAAAAATATTTAATAATAGCATTGGTTGTTAAATAAATAATAATCAATAATTATTATAGTTATAGTCACTTATTTATAATTATTTCAATACATTTAAACATTTAATGGGAAAAAAGTAAGAAATCATTTTATAATTCTTTTTATTTGTGTAAAACAGTAAAAAAACTAATCAAGTACTAAGGTGTTTATTTAATCTAATTGTTGGCAGAAATTGTATTTTTTAATCCGAGCGAGGAATTCATTATATCATGTATAATAACCGTTGGTTTTTTATTTTTGAACATGTTATCATTTACCATATAACTATATAATTTGGAATTTTGATGAGTTTTTGAAATGTATTTGTCTTTGTGGTCGGATTTTCTTTTCAAAATAATAAACTTATAAACTATAAAGTGTTACACGGCGTGTCATATAGGCAAAATTAGAATCTTCAATGCCGTGTTGATCATAATCATATTACAATAATTATTATATGTCACATTACAATATTCGAAGTCAGCTCACTATAATTTCCCAGAGCATTTTTTTTCAACACGTTAACCAGTTATTTTGGGGTTCATTTGTCTATTCGTGTTTACTTATCAAAAATAGAGTCAGGCGTTATAAAATGTAAAGGATCGATTATTAATAGGCAGGCGGTGGCCAATCCATTACGAAATATACGACGTGAGTTGTGATTGGAATTATGCAATGCACTCAAGAGTGTGTATCTTGTCGGAGTGTAATGTATTGCAATCAGGGCTGTAGATTTAATTTCTCAAAAGAAACTGTCAAATATAAGAATACACTCTGGTAGGAGTGTTAAAAAATGAGTAAAATAACTAATTAATGTGTGGCAAATATTAAGTGGGCAAAACTCTGTTGCACACTCAATATTTTATAAAAGAATAAACTGATCAAGTGGGTACGATGCATAATATACAAACTTAACACTGATTATCTCACTCCCTACATAACTTAGCATTCAAATGTATACGGTTTGTCCGCCGATGTTAATCGTCTTTTGACATTTATGTATCACGAGCATTTAGTTTTGCTTACTGCATTTTAGGCCTGCAGGGACTATAACCGGACAGAAATAACCAGTTATAGAATCGGGATAACCTTGTATTAATAATGAACCGGAACCTAAACTGAAATAATTTTTCCTTGTTAAAAAAACCAAACCAAAACCCGAACATAAATTTTAAAGTTCAATTTTTTTCAGTTATAACTTTTTATTTATAAATAAATTTATCAAAGAAATTATACTAATTTTACGACATTTTCAACATTATTTATTATTTAATTTGTATTTTTTTCAAAAATATTTTATACCACGTATATGAAAAATAAAAACCATATTACATTAGCCTATAATATACAATTCATATTCTATGGTCTATACGAGCTACTTTGCTACGAATTAAAAGAAATAAAATACCTATATAATTAATAATATAATTAAAATTGATTATAGTTTGTAGACTTATAGCTGGGCAATATTTTTACTTATTGTCGAGTACTATACAAAAATATTCTAAGGAAGTTATTGACTAAAAAAGATGTCGAAAATATTTTATAAATAGACGATACTGACAAAATAGTATAGCATAAGTTTGTGAGTTGGAATTTTAAATTGAAATATGTAGAAATATATGTTGAATATATTGAAATAGGGGTTTACCTCTAGAAGAAACTTCAAAGTTTATCTGTATTATAAGTAACATAATATTTTTTTGGTTGTATTGATACTGCATGAAAAAAATAGATTTTATGTTTTAGTATTAGTTTCTAAAGAATAACATAAAGACGCACACACGTCGAGTACGGTAACTATACAGTATACGATTACATAAAATTTTAATTTAAAAATATTTATTTGTAATAGGTTAAAATCGGTATTAACAGAAATTTCAACTTCATATTTTTAAGATCAATGATTAAAACCAAAACCTCAATAATCTTTTTTTATTTAAAACCATAACGAAACCGAAACCGATGAAAATGTAAAGGTTGCAATCCATGATTTAGGCTTTGAAGAAATTGAAAAAGAAATATGTGAAAATCAAAGATTTCTGATAACACGTTAATATTAAATTATTTAAACTCGTTAGGTTAATGTGCTAACTAAGTGTTAAATAATAATAACAGATACCATAATAGTCATAGCCATATTAGGGCTTATATTTTTACACGATAATTATTCCTTTATTCGTATTATATAGTAAATAGAAATAATTGACATTTAATAGTTTTTATAGTTATTAACAAATACCATTAAAACTTCATCGAAGTAACCCAATTATTTGAATGGGACGTTATTAAATTTTCAATTATCTATATTTCCAAATGTTTATAGCTGTGTTTTATGGCATTGCGCTTTATAGTGTTTATAGTAAACTGCAATTTTAACTAGATATATAAATAATTCAAACGTGAAGATTTCTGTAAATCATTTGTATAAAAAAAGTTAAGCTTTTAATTTTATAAAAAAAAATCAAATACTATAATAACTTTTTAATATAAGAAAAAAAATATGCAATCATATAGTTTTATACTCAATACGTCATTATAATGATTGAAAAATTGTGTTTCATTCAACCACCAGAAAATCTATAATATACGCGTCTTACTATTGATAAACATTTGCTTGACTTCAAAAGATACATTCCGACATATCACGCGATATACATCAATGCGTATTATATGTTCTCTAAACGTTCATTTTTTCTCTTTCAAAAAATGACAGTACTTTCAATAGCTCAAGTATTACTATATATTCTCGGCCAATCGGCCAACGCAAAATAAAAAAAAAAAAAAAAAAACGACGACGACGACGACGAATAAAAAAATACTTAACATTATTATGCACCTATAATATGTTGCCATTTATTCTGAAAACGTTGAATAACAATACAATTAAATAGATGGGCAGTGACAGAATTCGAAAACTGAAAGAGCTGTTAACTGAATTTAAGACAGATATTTTTATTTCCTTGAATTGTTAGAATTATCCGTAAACATATTAAACATTTTTTTTCCTAACAAAATGGTCGAGCGTGGGCTCGTGTAATTGTGTACATTGGGTGGATACGATTTCTGGGTCACCAGATTGCAATCTCTATTTATTCATACGAAAAATATAATAACGTACAACTGTGTAATGCATATACATTATTCTCAACTAGAGCGGTTTAAATAAAATTTACTCCAACCCATCGAGTATTATATTGTGACCTCGGTGTAGTGGAAAAATATGCATTAATTTCCATTGACATCATCATCATGATCCTGGATTAAAATTCGATTGCAATGAACATATTGCTTATCATCGGATAAAATTACACTGATAACGCTTCTAAAATATACACGGACCAGTATTGGTGATATTCAAAATGTTACCAGCAATCGTATAATAATATATTATATATTATGTTATAGGTACCTAATTATGTATGTTCCTAACTGTAGACTTATTACATCATGAATTCATATTTATTTGGGCTGATTGTGAATTTATGATCTTTGAAGATCACGCTGAACAACAAGGGACTTACAGTTAAAAACCAGTAGGGTGATAAACAATAACCTATGTCCTATTGTAATTTTTATGGATTGATTTTTTTTTTTTTTTGTAATAATTCTTGATACAATCAATTGTATTTTGCTGCCATGATGATAAATCTGTGGACTTGAGATTACTATAAAAATTACGTCGACCAAAATGTTTTTATTCTCGACACTATTGTGTCGAATAAAATATACACAATTATGAAAATTATCATGATATTGTTCTAATATTATATACTTAAAAGTGTATATTACTCTTCCTCGAGTCAAGAAAATATCGCAACATAAATGCCTGTTTGTATATTTTTTATTTTTCATTTGGTCAACAGAAATTTCAACACAATTTCAGTGATCGCAGAAAGAAGAGTTTATGAGAGGGCTTATAAATATATATTATTCATTTTTAAATAGAAAAATATTTTATCCTTTATAGTAGTTTTTAATATCTTGATATTTCATTCTACATACCCATACTAGATATGCACAATGCAAAAAATCATTGGATCAAACGAAATTATGGTTTATATTTTTAAATATTGTACTATATAAAAACACGATTCAAAATCGTCAGTTATTATCCTCGTTTCGTCCACTCATCTTATCTGAAAGATTCATAATGGAAAATTGTATACATTTAAAATTTAACGTACTACATTCAAGGTGTTAAAAAATAAAGGCTTAATTTATAATCAGTGTGTCTTAATTTCAAGTTCTACCACATGAATGTTTAATTGAAAAGGTTTGCTTACAACGCAACAGGTTTCACTAATTTTTTTGTGGCTAACACATAGAATTTTTGCGTTTATAAAACTAACAATTTCCGGAAAATGTATAAAAATCACAAAATTATAATAAAAACCTCAAATACCCCGGCTTTGCGTAGAATTTTAAGAAAATGAATGCATATTATAGATATTATTAATATTTTGATTATATTATATTATATTTAAATGACGAAAACGTTAAAAAAAAAATACAACCAATAGGATTAATTATGTGGTTTTATTTTTTTTATACCACCTCCATACTTATGAATTGTAATTTCCTTTTTGTAAATCAGAAAAGATTAGCTTGACTTATCCCAGAAATAGCGATGATGCAGTTTCTGAGATCGTCTTTGACGACCTCTTCGAATTAGTAATCAAGGTTTACGTCCGATGAAAATGTCCTCAAGCGGAATTTATTTCAACACTTAATTACATCATTTATTTGTTTGGTTTTTAAATTAAGTAATATGATATAAATTTTATTATCTTGTAAAGGCCAATTAAGTTTTGAAATTAATTTTTGAACTTGTTTCGTATAGGTATATATATATATATATATAATATAATAATTTTTCATAAACAAATACATATAAATTATCATTGATAGTAATCAAACATCATATTTCCATTACACATAATAAAATGAAAAGCATGTTTTAAAGTTTTAAAGTTTTAGTGAGTCTCAGAGAAAACATTTTTATTAATTGAATGAGACATTATTTAACTATTTCTTTCCTTTTTTTATTTTTTACTATTCTCGGATAACTTACTAATTTACCAATATAATATATTTACAGAGTAATATTAAACTTTAATGAAAAAAAAAAATTACAAATAAAAATAGTTTCAATTATTAACTTTACATAACAATATGATATTTGGAACTAAGGTTCATCGTCATGGTTCGATTCTAATATGATTCAATATTTACAATATTTAATATCCGACTTTCCAGTAACGCATCGTGAGTGTTAAATTTGTTTGATTACTGACGGAGTTATAACAAATTATTCGTAGAAAACATTATATTCTAAAAATGTTTATTTTTGTACGGAAAATAGAAACATTTATTGTAAAAAATAAAGAAATATTTCTACGTTCCGTTTTATTTTTATTTAATTTAATTTCATATATATGTGAGTACTGGGCTCCACTGAAAGGACTCGTTTATACAAATCCCCCATGGGCTCAAGAATTCTAAACCTAAATTACATTAAAATTGCACTTCTGTTTAATAGAACATTATTTAAATTAACTTATCATATAAAGATTTCGGTTAATTAATACAATATTATCAATTGGCTATGTGATTTTAATAACCATTGCAAAATGTCTCTTTTGAAATTTTGAATAAATTAATTGAAAAGTTTATTGTATAGGGTGGTATAGATAGGATTCTATAGATGGTATTTTGTTACATAATTTGGTACCAATAATTTCAAAATTTCTCCTAGATGGGATTTTTTATAATCTTATAATGGTAAAAAATTTTTTATGCGTGTCTTATGTATACTCTATGCATTAATGATCGTAATAAATAATGGGTATTTAAATATATAGCAGTAATTTTTAGGTATATTTTTTAACAGATAGCACATTTAGTTTATTATATACATTTTTAAGTCAAGTACAATCATTCTTCATTGATAAATATTTTAATAATTTGATTTTGACATATTTGCATGAAATATGCATGACATATTATTTGATATTGTATATAAACGTAATATATTGATAATACAATATTTATACAGGTGAAACATAAACTTTTAATAAACCTCATTTTTGTACTTACAGTACAGTATCAAGCGAAACTATAAATTACTAAATTTATTATGATCCCTTTAAATATATTTATCTGATTTAAAAACAGGAAAAAAATGAAATTTCGACGTATATTTTCATACTGTCCAACTAATCCATACGAGTTTTGTTTCTTGAATATTTCTGAAATAACACTTGGCAAACTATTATTTGTGTTCTGTTTTAATTCTGTTTTATGCACACGCAAAAACGTTATTAACTTTTAGGCTTTTTAGCTAAAACTAAACGTAAAATTCAATACACTAGCGTACCATTAATACTATATTATTTTTGGTATTTTAACGTATAAACATAATTAGTTTACATAAAAAATAATAGTTTCTGTGTTTTAAATAAAATTATTATCATTATATTTGATCAATAAAAAAAGTACATTACAAATCGTTATAGTAGATATTTCAAAGTAAAATCGTTCATTAAATTATATTCGAATCGTTATTAAAAAAATAAAAAACATAACATTAGGCGTATTATAATAATTTCTTCCTACTGTTGTAATATGCGTTTGTCATAGTTCATAGATACCAAAGCTATGAACTAGCTTAATAAAACATGCTTTTTGTACAAAATTTAGTATTAAGTCTTAGTCAGTAAATTTTAGTGGATGTAACAATATAGAACTAGGCTAAACTGTAATATATAAGATATAGGAATACATGAGAAAAGACGCTCTTCAGCGATGATCACTAATTATAATAAATAGTGATCTATGTTAATTATGTTTATTTATAAGTGTGCGTCGAAAGCGATCGGTGTATACAACACTACATAACTATATAAATCGTAATATTACAATACTATGTATTTTTGTACGGTGGTTGGTTTTTCGTTTTTAAAAATATCCGTTTCTAAACGCGCCTAAATAATTTAATTATGTACAATATACATATTATTTGTATCTAAATATATTGTAATACTTCAATATTTAAATGCCATTGTGTTTGAATAATTGAAAAAAACGCAGCATTATGCAATACAAGTGAGTCGTATTGGCCGCTACCCCAACTAAATTATACTACTATGTGCCAAGAAAATGTATATATATGGTAATGGTTTTATATTGTTCAGTACGGATTTAAAAATATTTGTACTCAGCTTCAAAAGAACAAGAACAACAGCCATTATAGTATTACTTGGTAGAATATGACCATTGATCATGTTTATTTTGTAATATATCATTAATGAATAGTATTCACGTTCGAACTACTGTAATAAATAAATACATTTGTCAGTTTTATAGCGTTTTAATAGTATTTGTATAATAATAATAATAATAATAATATAATATACCTTCTAAGACTACTTTCAAAAATTAATATTAATTATGGGCACTAAAAGATGCTTATTACACGAGACATTTAACGACTTGGGAATTTAATAAGTCACACAGGTACGTAATACGTGTGCAATGCGAATGTGCGTTGTGGGCGTGTAATAAAACATGGTATTTTCAATCTTAAAAATCGAGTAAAAAAAAAACAAATAAAAAGAATAATGCCCGTGGACGATAAAAAGTTGTTTGAAATCGATGAACATTTTAGAATAACCATTAGGCCAATGATTATATATTTTAATCTTCAATAAGGATTTTATTCTCATTACATATTAAATAATACTATTAAATTCGGTCTGAATAGTTTCCATGGCAATACTTCTGAGCGAGGTTATGAAAACACGCACATAGAAATTTTGTTCTTTTTTATCAAAAATTGACACGATCTTTAATTAATCTATAAGTATCGTGTAGTTTTATCTAGTAACAAAACTAAAAAAAATCATTGTTTAGGGTGATATGTTTTACCGGTTTTAAATTATAATAATAATGTATATCTTTCTAGTGAACACAAAGACTGTATCATCATTTGAATTTAACTGGCGATGGTGTAGTTATTTAAGTGGAAAACCGTTCAAATTAACCGTACTTAAAATAAACATTTGATTTTATTCCGGTCTTAAGTAGGTACGTGAACTAATGTCACTGAACTGTTAATCGTTTATTTTTAAATTAAATTAATTTCTTTACCAACATTCATTTTTATTTTTATTAGTATACGTTTTTAACAGGGAGCTCATAGTCTGAGCAATTATTATCCAAAAACAAATAATATTTAAGCACTTAATATATGTCTGCTGTCATAACTCTCATGCAATACATTTTACATACTAGAAAATTTACCAATAAAATAGAAGAAGTGATAATTATACAGAAAGAATATATTTCGAGTGTACCTTGCCATTGGTAGAAATTCATTGTTAAAACGGATGTGTTAAATCCAAATTCGATGATAAATCATTGTATACCTATTAAAAAGAATTCCAACACTATTTCTAAAGATATTTTAAAATTTATTTACATTACTGTTATTGTAGGTTGAACTATTTTTTGCTAAAAACATTGCATATACATTATATACAAATTATTATAGTAATATATCATTAATATTTTGAAAAATATATTATGTATATAAAATAAGAATATGTATTGGTAATGACGAAAAGTTAAATTACTCACAGTCAATATTCTTTGTATTACAACATAATTAATAAAATCGTTTTTTTTTCATTTAGATAATATCCAATTTCGTCAAATTTCTAACAACTTCAAACACTTATAAAATAAAGTTGTGGTTTTGAACTTTAGTTATTTTTTTACCATTATAAGTAAAATCTATCAAGCCTCGTGTACTACATTCAAAAGGTTTTTAACAAACTTTAAAACATTTTTTTTAACATTTACAAAAAAAAAAATACTAAAAAATTCTAAAATTTAAACTGTATAAAAGTAGCTTAAAATTTGTCAAAATATTTTAAAAATGTATTATGTATGAAAAATATTATCAAGTTTAAGTAATAGTGGAATGCTTCAAGCTTGTACGATAAATATTTTTTTAATATCAATTTTATCATAATTTGAACTTCAAACGCTCATAAAAAATTAACGTGACTTCACACTAATTTTTTTTTTAGTTTCATTAAAAAAAATTACAAGTAATCATGTCTTTAATTATTGAAACTTAAGTATTAAAAAACGTCAAGAAAATGCTAATATTAATATATTACGGCAAACATCTCTACAAGTATAATATTTTTTTTGTTTTTCTGAATGATTTTGGAAAGTATAGGAAATATTTTTACATACAATCTCTCCTCCCTATATTTTACTTGCTGTCATCCTTGAAGTTAAAAATTGAAGCATTTTTACTGCTGTAATAGGTGATGATGGATACAAAAAAATAACAACACATACATCATAAATGTAAAATGATACAGTATTATTGCTTAACACAGCTTTGTTTGGAATCCAAAATTAATTTTAATTTACTCTGGTATGTTTCGGTTTAAGGGCGTTTTAAGTTTAGCGTCAGAGTCATATTTAAGAACAACGTAATGTTTTATTGAAATTTATTATTTTAATAAAAACATTTTTATGTGATACTGGAAAAGTTAAATCTCGACACCAGTGTAATGAAATAGCCTATCTAAAGTTCCGTATTATCAGCAATTCAATTATTAAAATTCATATCATAATACATCGTATAAAATACTTCCAATTTATAGTACAAATTCTAGAAAAAATTGATTAATTTGAAACTAAATCTTACATCATGTATTATACTACTATAAATCAATATTTTAGAAAATTAAACGTTTCATTTATTTTATTTAATATTAATATGACGCCCATTATTCAAACAACAACGAATAATTGATAATATTATCAATATTGTTTTAATATACATCGAAACAATAAATTAACGAGAAAAGATTTTTTCAAATAATAAACTAAAATGCTTTCCAAAGACTAAATAGTTATACATTTTTAAATTAATTTAATACCCTCGCATACTTTTGTTTATTTCAAATTAATTAAACGATGATAATTTTAAATCTTCTGACTTCAAGTGTATACATATTAAAAATTACCTTAATTATAAATAATTGACTTAGTTCTATAATATAGTAACTGATAAAATGTATTATTTATCAGAAATATTCAATTATGAAATCTATATTATTACGTTGCTAATTTCGCGGTTCAATAAGTTTATTTTTATAAACCGTTTGCTTTCTAATAGTGTTCACGAGCATCTAAAATGCAATTACATGTTTTACATTTTATCGAACGCAATGGTACAATAATTTTTCGATTTAAACTCGACCGTTCAACAAAATTAACATATTTTACTTTGGTACATCGATAAAACATTATATTTTGTAAGTGTATATACAGCAGGATTTGAGGCTGATTAAGTCAACTACACATAACGTAAATAATATATAGCTACTAGCTAGTTACGTGAAATATGATTATGCTAAAAAATTGAAATTTTATATGATTTAAACGAAGTGCAAATTTAACGAAATTCAAATTTTACTATCGTAGTTATTTTTGATACCTCCTTTTTTCAGATACTCGTCACCTCACAATATTATAACACGACGTTGTTATCGTTAAAAATATATTATTACATTAATTTGGAACTCGGGTCTCTGTAGAAACGAATATATGATGGAAAAACGTACGTCTGAAGTATAAAATGCATCTTGTCAAGGGAAAGCATGCCATTAAGTTTATGCGAAATTGCGCAACATTTTAATTTATTCGATCCCAAAAAAAAAATGCATCCGTACTTTTTTATCAATTATTCAATTTTACCAAGTGCTCTGAGTATTGAAATAATACGATGATGATTATTCTGTAAAAAACTACTTCGACATCTACGTCGTTTATCACGTATAGAGCTTGAGTGTAACGAAACACTTATTATATGCCAATAATATCGTCTTGTCTATTTCGTTTATTAAACTGTGATGCCTCCTTGTGGTGACGGTAATACCGGTATACCGATTTGAAGTAAATATACCGGCTATACCGCAATTTTTTTTTAAAACGGTACCGATAATATCGAACAAATCCAACATACCGAAATCATCGAAAATACCGAGACGTTAAACATTATCAACAATACCGGAATTAATCATATCTACATTATTTTTCAATCTATTTTTAAATCGTACAGCATTTGCAATTCAAAATTCCCACGGCACTACTATTGCCACTGTTTACAATGGTACTATCTACTGTCAGCGTCAGAATAACGTCAGTAAACATAAACTTCGGCGTACAAATGGAAATGCAGCACACTTGCAACAGTCATAATATTATTATGAAAATATACGCATATATCGCGTGGGAAGAGGACAATGTTATTGTTTATTTATATATTATTTTTAATAATATTATTTAATTTATTTATATATTATTAAAATGTTATATTTCATGCGAAACGCGCTACGGTGATATTTATGACACCGATACATATGTCGTACATGCATATTATGCGTTTATACGGATGGTTTTTGTGAGAAAAATGTTTTCGGTTTTTATCGTAATAATGTTTGGTTTATACAACGTAATCTGTTCTGCAGGTAATGCCACGCCCGGCTATAGTATTGTAAACAGTGTTAGGAGTGTTAGGACTAGTCTAGATAATTTTTTATTCATATTTTATCTTATCCAAATAAATAATTATAAGTTATCTTAATAATTCATTAATTTTAATAAATTCACGAAATGAATTTTTTTGTGAAAATTAGCCAGAATTTTCCGAACATTTCTCATTTTTATTTTTATTGTCTCAGGCAAAGTATTATACCTGTAGGTAATAAATATTATTAATTAGGCGGTATTGTGTTTAGCATAATCATTACTTGTAATTACTATTATTTATCTTATTTTTTTTTTCTTACACCTTATATAATTTTAACTAATTTTGAAATGCTTTATTTTTCATTTATACCTTTGTTATGCCTTGGTATCGTTTCTAATTTCATAGTTTATTGACGTTAATGATTAGTGATACACAACATGTAATACATTTAAACGAAACAACAGTATTAAACAGATACAATATACATTATTTTTAAACATTAATTTTTAATTAATATTTACATAATTAAAAATTACCTGTAATTTATCTGAATAAAATATTTTTATTTTTTATCTTTTAGTAAGATGAATTTCATTTGATTATCTTTTATCTGTAACTTGAATAAAATAAAGTGTTATTATCTTTTTCTTTAGCCAAATGATTTTTTGATATCTTGTCCAACTGTTACAATTACTGTTATATATTTTATAGTGATTTATAATCAGTCTTGTCAATAATGTTTATTATTTTTTGTAAGAGTTATACGTTAAGTAAATTATATAACTTAAGTTATAAGTCTGATGGTGACAAATATGTGTTGGAAATTATAGTCATATTTGTACATTTGTATTATTTTAGTTTGTATTCCAATTTTATTATTTTAAATTTTTAATATATATAATACTTAAATAGTTGTATTATAAATATTATATTAATTATCATTTATGTAGGATAGTTATATTATACTTTAAAATATCACAGCATTTTGAAAGGAGTCAATAAAAAATTTTAAGTTTCCATTTATTAGCATTTATTACACTTCTTTAATACATTAAAATTGTTGAATAATAATTTATAACATAATATTTTTTTACAAAATATAATTTATCTAATTATTTACAACAAATACAATAGCAACGATAAATAATATTAATGTCATCAACAATATTATATAAACTTACAATAACTATCTAATTACATACAGTATGGGGATTATTTTATCTTATAAAATACAAATCGAAGTTTTTGTTTTACAAATGTTTAAAACATACTGATAATGGTAAAAATATATTAAATAGTATGTTTTATACATCTTTAAGAAAAAAAAATGTAAAAACATTTTATGTTATTACTTGTTTGACGATAAAGCAATAGAGCTGTATTAAAATATGGATTTCGTCAATGCCCCGTGTACATAGAAAATGGTGATATGTGATATGTTCTCGGTGGGCGAGCACAAAGTATTATTTTTCCAAAATACGCCGACGAATATAGACGAACTCGAGTAGTTTGTTTTCGTGGTCCTTATATATTTTATTTTCCAATCTCTCCGGTGAACCTAAGTTCGAGTCAGTCACGGCCATGCTAGACCTGATATTTCTATAAAACAATTATTATACCATCGAGAAAAATAAAGTTATATAATAAACATTAAAACGCTTCTTATATTGTGTTATGATACGTTTACAAAAAAGCGCGTTAAATTTTAAGCGTAAATAGTTGTTTTTGAAATTGTAATTCTGTTTTTTTTTAACATGTATGCATCCCACCACCACCACATACAAGTTGCTAAAGCCGCCGCTGGGGTTCGAGTGTCGTTTTGGTAAACCTATCTCTACTCGTTACAGATGCCGTGAAATCATAGGCTTTCGGAGCATATACATACCACCTGAATACCATTATGCATGAACGGACGTCAATATAATAAATTCACAAGCGGAAGCGTGAATCGTCATGTCCTATGATATAATATTATATAAAAGCAATATAACGTGTATCGTTTATGTGTACTCATACTCTGACAAAAATCGAGCGAAAGATCATGACCGATGACCGGCGATTCCGGTCGTCGAGCTCTCTTCACGTCATCATTATAATATATACGTAATGTTAGATAATATAAAAATTATATATATATATATATATATTGGATAAATATTGGGCAAGGAAAATAATATCCCCACGCGTGTAACGTCTGTGGTTTTTCCTCGGCGCCAATTTGATTGTCGAAATAAAAAAATAAAAATGATGATAACCCTACGAAAATAAATGTATTTTACTCGACCGAGGGATATTAATCTTTCGTCGGGCATCTTTTGTGTCATGAAAATATACTTTTCCGTGTTCTAGTCGGACACATTTGAACACGATGAACGCTTGCTGCAGAAGTTGTGTGTATAGAGATAGGTGGTTCACGGCCCCCGCGTGGAACGTCGAGCTTTTTCCGCACGCCACTTATGAATAACGATAAGTCGTCAAAATTTGACTTAAGTCTTTGGTCTCTAATGATATACGCATTATAATGTGCGTACACACAGGAGGAGATAGAGCGAGCGAGGGAGAAGAAAAATGACGAGATTGGACCAAAAACACTAGATCAGAATCGACCATCCACAGCAGACATACAGAGTGGTTATTTCTTCGGGGAACAAACTCATAAAATATGAATTATAATTAGCATTATTACATATAATTTTAGTACGAATATTATGTCAAATAGTAGACCATAATATTATCCAAAAAACGAAAACGTAAAAAACAAAGACACAAATGATCAACAAACAGACTTTAGACAGACGTCAATAAAAATAATAAACCGTGTTTTTATAATAATAAAAAATAACTATTATATTATATACTCCGATAGGCGTGCGCGACAAAAATAACAATAAGAAAATTCAGATTAACTCAAACGGATTCACGGAGTTACTTTGATTTTTCTTCCCGAAATTATCTCACCCAATCATAATCGATCACGAACGATAGAAAAAAAAATAGAATCTCGTAGCTGGTCGTTCGATTGAGATGATTATTACAAATTAACTATCTATCATTGCAGGTTAGATATTCGATATTTATCTATGTACGACAATTCTTAGTAATAACTAATTATTTTGCTTTGGAATATGAAACTAAAAATGTATTTTGAAAAAAGTTAAAATGCGATAACAATAAAAAAAAATTGTTTTCGAAAACGTAAATTTACCGAAAAAATTAACGTACGATTTTCGAAAAAATCTCCCTGTATAATATATATATATATATATATAATATGTTTAATGTATGTGCGCTTGTTGTGTTTGTCTTATATTTTCTCCGTCTCCTTTCCACGAACACAGCTCACGATCACTGCGCTGCTGAGCGCACACACACATACACTTATATATATATATATGAACGCCTCGTGAGAAACCGGACAATTGTCGAAGACGTATTTTCTTTCATATTGTCTCTATAATATTATGGTCCCTCATAACGTTTTCCGGCGACATTATAGCGCCGCCAACGCCTCCAAATATTACGCGTATACATACCGACTATTATTATATACGTTGTCATAAATATTTGTACGTCCCACCGTATCCGATCACGCCATTGGACGTGGACTTCCGGACGTTTGTCGTTATTTATTTATATATATATGTCGTGGGTCATATGGAAAATTAGTTTTTTTTATGAAAAGACTAGGCTCTTTGCAATGGGGTAGTCCGTTTGCGAACTACTTATTATTTTTTTAAACTGCTTGCTGTTTTTCAGGCTCGTTGCATACAGGCTAAAAGCAGTTAGGTCTTTTAAGAACTACAATCATTTTATGGTAATAACCATTTTAATTATTTTATTTTATGAGTTATGTGTAATATGTAAACTAAACAATTATATTATAGTATTATAAGTACATTATTTTTTTTTTGTCTACAACTTTGCAAATATCATATTTTTTTGAGTGTCTAATGGTTCACGATCTACTTTTGGAATATTAATTAAAACATAACTTCCAATTTATAAACTGTATCAATGACGTATTTATAAAATCATATCAATAGTATACATTTCAAATTTTTGATATTTACCTACATTACATTAGTGCATTACAACCGGTTATTTTAAAGATTTAAATACTAATTGACGACGTATACCCAATAATCGCTGCACATGAATTGCGTCCCGAAATTCTTTTTCCACATAAATTGCGTCCCAAAGATATTTAATGTTACACATCCCGGCCATATTTAACGACTACATGAATTACGTCCCAACGTAAAAACATTATTTTCCTTCTTATTTTATATAGACTTAGAACTGTCAATAGCAAATTATGACTAATGGTAGGTTAAAAATATTGATTTTTATTGTTGTTATACAATTAGATATAGGTAAAATGAATTATAGAAATGTAATATAATAAATAAAAAAAAATTATAAGTATAAGATTAAAAAATTAAAAAACTACTAAAAACTTGAATAATACCTTTTTAATATAATCAAGACGAGTTAATTGGCCACTTTCATACTTTGCCATATTTTGTCTTAAATAATCTTCTTTTTCACATACCATAATCCGTCTGTTTTTAATTACATGAATACTTCGTTATTTAGTTTTATAGTTTCTATTTGTACATTTTTTAAAACTTCTATAAATTGTAATATATTTGGGTGTGCTAAGTAAAACATACTGTTAACCTTGGAGTGGAAGGCTTCACAACTATTCGTCGTTTGAATTATAGATCATGAATAAATTACCCACACAAAAGGCGGAAAGTAACAATCAGGTTTTATGTATGCATTTAATATATAATCGGAAAATTTCTGTACTTTTTCATCTTCGGATAAAATTGATACAATATCGTTAGTAAAACAATCCTCCACTTCATCTAGTTTTAAAAATGGGAGACCAAAAAAATATTTTAAGAAAATACTGATATCTGAATTTTTTTTTGTATTCTTGACTTAAACCAACCGTTTGAATTTTCCACCGGACGCAATCCATGTAGTTGTTTAGATTAAGACGGACACAATTTGTATACCCGCTAATCAAATTTTTTATTTCAGGACGCAATTTGTGTGTAGCTCTAATAATGGATGAAATCTACGAGATTATAGCTAATTAGTAAATTAGATTATAACTTTTCAATATACACATTTTTGTTGGCATACCGTAGGTATGTACACCGAGTGCGTTTCATCGAGTGCGTAATATGGAAAAATGTAACAGTAGTGAACAAATTTAACAATGAAGTTACTGCTTATTATAAAAATAAAACGAACGCAGTTAAACAATCATGGACAATAATTACAATATACGATACTGTTTCTGAAATAGCAGTTTATAAAATACCAGGAACCAATAAAAACCAGTAAGCAATATAGACTGATTAAAAAATATGATATTGTGAAAGTGGATGATTCAAAATATTTGATAAAAAAAAGAAATAATCATGATAAGGCCATTGTTTAATTAGTAGCACGCGAGAACTTTTTTGAAAATTTAAGTACGATTCACTAAAATATTGGACAAGAAAGCCTTGATAAAATAATGTACGCTCTAAAAGATAAATAATGTATTCCAAAATCTGTTGTTCTGATATTTTGTAAGTTGTGCAATGTTTGCAATTTAAAAAAATCTCAATAACACAAAACCTGTAAAACCTATATTATCCAAAGATTTTAATGTTTGTGGAATGACATTCACAATTTGAAGGACAGGATTATCAAAAATGTTTTTGCAAAACATCGTGCAAAACAAATAAATACACTTGTCGAAAAAACAATGTACAGTATAGCTCAAGATGCCACGAAAAAACCACATGCAACAATAAGTAAATATTTTACAAATTTTTTTTCTATTAATAATATAAAATAAAATTAGTAATATAATACCTAGTCAACAACTGTATAAGTAATAAATTAATATATAATAAAATGAAAAATACCATATAAAATAATATAATAATAATAATATACTACCATATACATAGAACCCTAAATATAAAATAATTAAAATGGGTATTACCATAAAATGTAGTAAATAAATTGTAGTTCTTAAAAGGCCTAACTGCTGTTAGTCTGTATGCAATGAGCCTGAAAAACAACAAGCCGTTTGGAAAAATAATAAGTAGTTCGCAAACAGGCTACTCCATTGCAAAAAGCCTAGTTTTTTGGCAAAAAAACTAATTTTCTATATGACCTACGACATATACTCGTATATGTAATATGTATATGTCACGGGCAAAGTAAGAGAAAGTTTACATTGTTTAGGCATCGTATATAGTACCCAAATGTATTTGGGCACTGTTATAAAATATTGAAAATTAAACACATCTTACTCAGTACCTATTTAAATAAATATGAAAAAACCTTTAAAATAGAATGTAAAATATTATAAGTTTTTTTTCTACTTCAATATTAATTACCTAGGTATTAATAGATTTTAGATATTAAATTATTCGTTAAATCTCTGTTAAGTATTAGGTTAACTATTGAATAACATATATTATTATCTAAACGTGACTTGACGCGAATAAAATTCATATTATTTTTTATTAAAGTACAGTAATTTTAATTATTTTATTTTATCAATGAAATAATGAAATGTTATGTTACATAATATCAATGTATAGTAAAGACAAATAAACAAATAACATAGACAAATATTATAAAATATGTGATTACTAATATTACAAATTTGATTTTGTTTATTAATTATTTCTTTTTATTATTATTTATTATATAAAATGAACAAAATTTGTAACTAACTAAATATAGTAAAATAGTGGTTACTAAACAGTAAAAATTGGTATTTATCAGTTTAATATTACCTATCAAAGTATACAAAACATAAATATTGAAAAATATTGTCATATACGAACATATCGATATTACGATATCGAGAAAAACAAAGCGATATCGATATTAAAAATGATATCGTTGGCTAACACTGATTAAATAGGATTTTCGAACATACGACTATCGTATATAATAATTATTATTGTTTCCTGCAATATGCGATGACGATTACAGTGCGCTACGGAGCTTCCATCATTCCAATATTATATCGATCAGAAACTTTGTATAAACGCGATAGCAGTACGATCGTTTTGTGATAATTATTACTGTTCGCGGACCATTCGTCGACAATGTTCGCGCGATAATGTTATTTTTTTTTTAATGGTCTTAAGCCAGGCAACTATGGCCATTAGCTGTTTGTAGGTTTTTTATAGTAGGTTTTATTGTGGGCTGAGGTACGGTTGATTATAACACGTTTTTGTATGTGTGGCAAGGATTTGTTGCTATAAACCCGGGTGGTCACCCATCCAGGAACTAGCAACACCGGCCGGTACGTACACTCACAGCAGATATTATTATTGTATTACCAGATAACGAGATATCTATATTACTATTATTATATTTTCTTTTCGAAATAACGGTAATTATTTGTTAATTATCGTAAGTTCTCGACCGAAAAGTTAAAGTTATTGCACAACAAATACCTAATCTAAAACTTTAAGTCTGACACCACGATATTATGAAGTTAATAATGGCCTCGAAATAAACGTGAACAATAGAATTAAGAAGACAACCGATGTTAATAAGAACGCACAAACAAACCGACCGACGTAATTATTTTTTTCTCAAATACTAACGAAGGAGTTGTGACAATATTATTATGAAAGCAAAAGATGATGTATTTTTTTATTCGACCGGTACCTCTATTGTACTTTAAATTTCTTAAATACTGATTAATACAACGGTTCTTTGTATACTAATTATGCGGAATAAAATTAATATCGTTAAGACACGACGCAATATTTGTTCAAAACAGTGATGTATACTTTTCAATTCGAATTCCATCATTTAAACTTAATATAAATAAAAACATTCATAATATTATTCTCAATTTGTATAAAAGATTAATATGTCAAATTCCAAAAGGATTTATTCTTCTGCGTATTTGTTGTTTGTTTGTAATATTTAATTGTTTCAAAACCACTTTATAATAATTGTATAATTTCTTCTAAATCGAGAGCATTAAAATCTAGTTGTTGATAATGCTAAGAAAATAGACCGTACATATTACATAACATGTCAAAATGCATATGGTCAATATATTATTACATTTGTAAAAAAAAGATAAATCAGCATTTAAATCACTATTAAATAAATATTTTTTTTTACCCTAATATTAAATAATAACATTTATATCGTTCTCTTTTAATATTTTTTTTTCGAGGAAATTGAACATGGTTTTTTCCAAAATATTTACTTTCATAATTTTATGTAGAATAATTAAAATTTCAAAACGATTAGTTTTGAAAATATAATAATTATGAATAAAATATTGAGTAAATATATTATAGATTTTCTAAAATATTAAAATATTCAGAATTTTTTATTTAAAAATAGATTTTAACTTAACATTATTATAAATGCATATTTAAAAATTCCTATTCCCTAGACATTTTTGAATGTTATCACTTTTGAGTATATAGAAATTTCTTTTAACGTTGTAAATAATATTAATCAAATATGCGTATTATAGCTATACAGTGTGGGTACAGTTAACTAATTTATTCAAGACGAAACAAAGTATTCAGAGAAAATGCGTATTCAATTATATAAAAAATGGAAATACATGCTAAAGTTTTAAATACATAAATATTGGTCTTGTGATGAAGTACTTGATGGTGTTAAATTCGTAGTAGAAAAAGCACGATAATGTGTTTCCGATGCCTTTGAGTCCCAAAAAATGTAGGTAGATTTTTTGAACTCACAATTTATGCAATAAATACGTTTAGAAGAACAATAAATGACTTAAAATACAATTTATTTATAATTATTGTAAGTTACAAAAGGTAGTTTTGTCACAATTAAGACGTAATACTCCAAAAATACAACGATCAATGGACGATGGTAAACCTATAAATATTGTTATAGAATATTATATCAATATTTGAACAAAGTGTCACATTTAAAATAAAAAAAAAAGAAGATACAATTCAAATTTAAATTTATCAAGAAATTGTATTCTTATCATAAGTAACCTTTATTAAACAATAAAGACTTTTTAGATTATATTCGATCAATATTCGGAATACAATGTTTTCAAAACGTTATAACCTCCGAAAATATAATGTTGTTATTGTTTGCATTGTTAATAGTGTTCATATTTTATTCAATTTTCATGAAAAGAATAAAGACACCCGTATAATTAATAATTAATGTTCAGCGAGCAATCTCTTATTATTGAATTGAGATTAATTAAACTAAAAGAGAAAAGAACAAAAACAGGATGCGATGGACAATACGATGGTGGTTTGTAAAGTAAAATAAAAGTCAAATCGGGAAAGGTTGACGAAAACTTATATACCTACTAAATGTAATATTATAACTCACGATATAGCTAGACAGTAATCTTATTGTCTTCAAAGCATTTTACTTTTTGATATGATATAGAAATCAATACTATGTTGGAAAGTATTTGGTAAAAAGAAAAATAAAAAACTTGACGCGGGTGATCAGAATAATATTTGTAGAATTTTTCGAAGGCCGTATAGCCGTTGTTTTTTTACTTGAACCAAATAAAATTC
Source organism: Pentalonia nigronervosa (assembly GCA_014851325.1). Lineage (NCBI taxonomy): Eukaryota > Metazoa > Arthropoda > Insecta > Hemiptera > Aphididae > Pentalonia > Pentalonia nigronervosa. The sequence goes on along the minus strand of JACXSJ010000848.1, from coordinate 119,487 downwards.
AAAGATAAAGTAAGAATAAAATCCATTTTTTTTTTTTTTACTTGTTTTCAGCACACTAATGGTTTGCGTGGCGGTATTTTGTGTCGTATCATCGATGATCGTATGGTCTTCGGTGGCAGGTTACGACATGCTAGACTGTAACCGACAACTGTCCACCTTTCGAGTGTCCAACACCGACGTGAACGGAAGGACGTGTTCCGATGAGATCAACGTGATGTCGTGCTGGGGAAGATGTGACTCAAATGAGGTGATATACCATCATACCTACAACCACTGTAACCATACAGTTTTTTATTTTTGTTATGATTAAATAATGTACAATGCAGTGCTTTCACGAACGTTTTATTCACAAGGAAAAATATAAGTTAATATAAAGCTACCAGCTCACCCAAACATAAACTTAAATCGATCCATATGTAATTAATGTACCTCTATTATATTATGAAATAAATGTTGATACTGTTTTACAACATGGCTACAACTAAGGCAGGAGCGCATTCCAAATAAATGTCTATCGTATGCTGCTTTTATTCTTATATTACCCGATCCATGCCACGATTATACCTATTTACGTAAAGTTTTAAATATTCAATCACTCCATTCTTGCCGTTTCATGGCCGTCTAGAATTTTCTCATTGATTGCTCGACACACACGTGACATACTTTCAGATATTTCCTTCAGAGTGCCTTCTCTTCTTTTATTATGCGCGATCAAATTCAATTCTGAATACCTACATACTCTACATTATATGGCCATAAAAATCCTATTCGCTGCATGCTTTGATCATTCCAATAGTATTAAATCACCTTTCATAATATTTATATTTCTTGTGTATTAAGTTTCTAACTACTATTATTATTTGTACCATACTTTAACATTATATTGTAATACCGCATGGCATATATTTTGTAAATAAATAAATAAATATATATCGACTTACGTTAATATAACATTTAACTTTCAATAATAATTACCATACGCATAAAATATGATATTATCTTCCCAGTTTCCCTGTTACATACAACAATACGGTATGTGTTTTGTTACCTATGAGCTGGTCCTACAGCCAATCACTAAAATATACCTAATTCTTATTTATCACACTAAAAAAAAATCAACATATTACTTATTTCATAATGGTTGTAAAACATACAAATATGTTTACATCCTAACGCAATTACCCACCCCTCTAAAATTGTATCGGATAATTTCTCTCAAAATATATGTTCGTGACGACACTGGTCTGCTGTATATCACATACGATATGATAATATTATATCTACGAATCTTCTTTTTTAATATTCGAATGAAATCACTAAGTAAATCAAAACTGTGCGGTTAGATACGTAATTCGGAAAATAAATTATCAATACTTTAGAAAATAATTTATTTTCAATGATTTTCAAACAATTTAAAAATTGACAACGCTAACATGTTCATTCATAAAAAATGTAATACATTATATTATTTGTGTATTCATATTAAACGAGTCAAAAATGATGAAATGCTTCCACAACGCATTGATATAACATAAACCGCGTGTAAGCAAATTGGTATAATAAAAACGATTTAAAAAACACATTGATTTATATAAAGTATAAAGTCACTAAAACGAAAAATATGATGACGCAAAGTGGTTATTCAAACACGTATAGATAAATAATTGATAGTTTTTGACATAACTGATGATTGATTGAACTATAATCGTTATTATTGCACACCATCTGCAGTATTCTCATTTTTCAATTATTTGCAGAAAACGTTTTTGCCAACGATGATAAAAAAACAATCTTATACATTTTTTTTTTACCAGATAGAGTTTAAGACATGATATTACGTGACTGATTGAACATAATTATCGTTTAAGATTCCTAACAATTTCATTTGCTTTTGCTTCATAGGTACACGATTGTGCATCGAGTTTCGTAGTCTACGAATATTCAGTATAATCATTATGTGTTTGCACAATCTATGCCATTAGTCTATTGTTAAAAAGTCTTTTTCTTCGGCCCAATTTAAAAGTACATTGAAATTTCAAAGATCACAGTACTGAGTACGAATTATATTTTTGGAACGGACAGGAAAGTAGTGTCTACATCTGTACTGAATCACCATCAAATACCATATACATTTTATTCATAAATTAAATCTTAAACTTACTTTCGCATATAATTTTAAAGAAATCGTAGATAACTGACTCGTAATAAAATTAAAACGCATTATAATATTATACTAAAGGCATATTTTTTTTCCAAACGACTTGCTTTTTGTGCATCTGCACAGCTTTTAGCGTACTTACTTTAATATTTTCCTCGGAGATATTAAATAATCCTTGCAAACATGTAAGTATATTATATATTATAATCTATGTGTATATTATATATTATTATGTTACCGTCAATGATATAAGTTAAGTACTAACGTAAATGCCTATCCAATATCATGAACGTCATTTATTAGTAGACGATATCGTTAATGCCCAGGCATTAACAGGCAATATTGTAAAAATCAAATACTTTGTTAACACTTGCACTTACACCTACAACTATGATAAGTTAACTACCTTTAAGTTTAATATTGATCATTTTGTTTAGTGAAATATTTTAATTAGATTAGAAATAACGATAATTCCGGACTATCTCGGCCATAATTGATAAAAATTTTAAGTCAATTTGCTTGTAGAAATTGGTTTACCTATTCAGTACTAACTACTAATAATAACTTACTTCTCAACTATGTAATAGTGTAATATGTAATTTATCTTAAAAATTATTAAAATAGCGGACCTGCACAGCAGTGTTATTTTAAAACTTTTAACCCAATTTAAATATTATCTAGGTAGCTAAACAAAATGATTAGTATTATACATAGACAGTAATTTACTAGTCGTAATTGTCAATGTAACAAAGTTGAAACTTTGTTATTTTTAAAACATAATGCTTAACTATCTTGTTTTTATTTTTATATAATGAATTTTTTTTTTTTATCTTTCAATTAGTTATATTTGTATTATTATCATTATGTCTATTAGATTCCATGTGTCAGTAGTTTTATATTATTTTGTAATATTCTGTTAAAATGCTTATGCCCGTTGATTATTATAAATACATAAAAAAAATAGTATGCCATATGCGTGATAAAAGAACACAGAGTTAAAAATTCCCAGAGAACAACCACTCCGTCCCCCCTGCGGGCGCCCTTGAACAGTTATGAACTTAAATAAGATAAATGTTATAGGTATTTATGACTATAATATACATTTTTATTTCAAATAAGGTATATTCAAAAATAGTGCTCGTGAAAGGTTTATATTTATTTTTTGGTCCTTGACATAAAAAAGGTCTTTCATTTGTCTGTTATGCCTGAGGATTGACGATATCGTAAAGTAAGGCATTCGTGATATTGGCTGGGCATTTACGTTATCACCTCGTTTGCATCATTGACGGTAACATATTTTAATATGTATAATATATTATATCGACACTTAGATTCGGTCATATGCGTTCGTTATTAGTCATTCTCTAAAATATTTCGATGATTTGGGGTACTAACTGCCGTCACAACAGACTACCACCATGGCCAAAAACTGCACTAACCCGCTGCACCTGTGCGAACACTACGAACTATAGTACCACAGGTGTAATTAGTCCATGTTGCATTATAATAATATATTGTAATATTAATTATTATAAACGCTTACACGAGATGAGCGAATTCGCCCAAGACACCGTTATATAATCGCTATCGGTCTAGACACCCGCTGTATATTAAACGCGTGCTATTGAAGGGATTCGACTCGTCTGTGTTTTCTACCGGAATAGATATATTTTTTGCCAACTGTATTAACTGTCCTAAATAGTAATCGGAAAACATTTCAAACACATATTTAAATTCGCCGTTGGAGTGAACTAATAAACGACTTTTTCACTTTTTAGAAATTGATCACTTTAACCCTTCAGAGTTTGAATTTTAAGTCTTGAATTAAAAGCATTTTAAAATATTAATAGTATTGAACTAAAAAATTAATTTTAAAACGTAAGAAAGCTGTTTTCAATCTAACTTCATGACGAATTCAAATATGTTTTCAGCATTTGTTTTTGATTATTAGAATATTCTGTACAATTGGCAAAATATGGATGCTTTTAGGCAAAAAAAAATAGTAAATAATGTTCGTCAAGCGTGCAAAAGCGTTCGTTTCCTTTAACTGTTTCACGCTAATCAATGATCGTTTACTACAAACACAAATATGCGCCATGCACGCAAGAACTACAAAAATTTACCTATATTCAACTCCTTAAAACGAGTGGTATTGAATCACATTGATATATTTTATACGCATTAGTATACCTATAGAATCATAATATAAAGCAGAATAAAAAAAAATCAAATCTGTATAAACTATGTTATAATAAAACAATTCATAGTTTTTAGTTTTTAGTTATGTAAAAACTAAAGAACATTGGTCTTGTATTTTAATTTTGCAACTAAACTGCGCTCTGCACAATTATAAGAATGTAACAACATAGTAATAATAATAATATTGCAATAAACTCTTCCTGTTTCGACGAACGGTTCCAGCCAAAAACACATTCACCGAACTCCTCGTTGTAACCGCATCGACTATATTCAACCTAATAGATTAGTTTTCGCGTCTTGGGCGACTAGTGGCTTTGTAATATAATACATACATTACAAGTGCGGCGCCAGACATAATTAATTTTCACCCCTCAAACGCGCTAATTGAAACTTTTATTTATAAATTTCCGAATACATTTTCCTAATTTTCTCTGTGAATACAATATATAGTTTGTTACATATTCATGTATTTTTAATAAATGATAGTGTATAGGTCATTGTATTTTTATGAATTATGAGTAACTAACATACTCCTCTGGTTATTGGAGTACAGGCTAAATTAACACAGTGTTATAGTGGTGTTATTTGATAGTCAAAACTACCAATAATGTTTGTTTTGATAAATTATTAGTTAGTATATTCTTAGCATGTCCATAATGAGAAGAAGAAAATCCACTCGATTACCTAGTCTGTTTCAATAACAGTAAGAAAAAATTGTTAACTCTTCAAAATTATTGTAACGTACTAAACTTATATGTTTAGGCTGCGTAATTTAACCAATGTAACGTATACCTAAGAACCAAATCAGTGCTAATAAATGATATTATAAACGTAATTACCAGTTATAATGTTTAAAGTAAAAATTATACTTTGACTCTAGTATTGACCCTCCAGGGTGAGAAAAGCGTGTAGGGGATAAAACCACCAAGTATAAACATAAAAAAAACGAATTTTATAAATTCCTATGGATTTTTTTTTACATATAATTTCAATAAATAGACGTACATACCATTGAACACAACGTATGAATAATGCATATGACGTGCGCACTACCTACTTTTTGAGTTATATAATATTCAATCTTTATAAAATCAGATACAAAATAGTTATGATTTTCGTAATGTGTTTTTCAACTATACAAATATCTTTTTTTCTATTAAAAAAAAAAATAACATAATATTTTACATTTTTTTTAGTAATAAAATATGTAATACTTTACATATGATACGCATTATATTTTATGTATATTATTTTCAATTATGTTTAATGTGTTTATTTTAAGAACTGAGCGACTCAATTAAAAGTAAATAGTCACCCGTTACTCTTGGATTCCGCCTTAGTCGTCTATTAATGATAAAGAGTACCTAGTATGAGAAACGATAGTTAACATAACCGATTTATTACTATTTTTTTTTTAATCTATGACAGCAATGAATTTTTTCATTACTTATATTTAGTAAGTAATCGTTTAAAGTACTCGCCTCAATTCAGGTGTGCTATGATATTACATTTGAAAGCAATGATAAATCGTCGTATTTGATGGAATTCGGTAAAAATCGTGATTGTCAACAATTCTTTGAAACTATTTGCACAAAATATGAGATGATTATTGATAGCGTTTTCCCTCGCGCTTAGAAAAATAACTGAAAAAAAATCGATACGTTTCCTCTCTAACCTTACTGGTCAGAATACCAGATTCTTTCATTTATTACTTACTAAGTTCTTAGATGTTTCAAGTAACTTTTTGAGAAGTCCTTTTGATAGATACGTAGGAAAAGTTTTTATAGACTTAAAAACATTGTAAAACTAAAATATTCCTTGATTTAACGAGAGTTTAAAACAAACATTATCGGTAAAAAATGTTGACTCAATATAATATTATAACCATTATATACAGTTTTGCCGTCCACGTTATCGTCCATAGATACAAATCTATAACATTAGACTCGTATCATGTTGTCACCGTGATAACATTATGCTGCCTCCAATGATCCAAAGGTTTGCTCGCATAGACTAGACGAGGCTTGATCACCACGTCAATCCATTTGGCCATCCAATTATTAGACAGCTCCGACGGCATGAGACGTCTGAAAACATAAGACTTGGTTTGAGAATTTAGATTGAGAGCAGGAGCCACTTCGTTGGAAGTGCTGTACGTCACCGGCCTGTAAATTATATACATCATCATTAATATCTAGTAGGTATTTAAAAATATACACAATAATTGTTAAACATATTACATATCTATAAATACCCGTGGGTCATTTCAATAGGCAATATCACAATATTGTCGCGCGATGCATATTAATTATATCGTCGTATGCTCACGTAACATTATTAAATACCACCTACGCGGAACACGATAGGCCTGCGCCGCGTGAAAACACTCGAGGATTTTCACACAGATCTGATAAAATGCCTTAAGTTTCGTTTAATCCGCGTTGTATTGTAATACCTCAGCACCACGGTGACCCGCTGTTTCCGTTTTATTCCGCAGGTGTCAGACTGGCGGTTCCCGTACAAGCGTTCGCACCATCCGGTGTGCATACATGCCGGCCAGATGCTCACAGAGTTCGTGCTGAAGGATTGCGACGAAGGCGTTCAACCGGGCACGGAGCTGTACATTTTCCCGCAGGCCACGTCGTGCAAGTGTCACGCGTGCAAGTCGTCGGAGGCGTCCTGTGAAGGCTACAGGTACAAAGATTTCCGGTTCGTTTCCACCGATGAAGACGTTTGAGGAGACGAACGATATTTGAAGAACAAAAAAAAAAAAAAAAATGCGATGAAATCATGACGACAGCAAACCGAATGTGACATCGTATTTATAT
>JACXSJ010000848.1:0-112202 GCA_014851325.1 Pentalonia nigronervosa | reverse complement strand
GTTATCCAAAACGTGAAAAACTAAACCAATTATATAATAATATAATATATATGGGCCCTCTCGCCTGTCGATACAATTTAATGTCAATATTAATTATCTTGTGCTTTTATAATATCGTATAATAATATTTCGTATATTATATAAATCCTCGGTACACGTGTGTGCGACACGAATAACAATAAATAAAAAAAAATGCAGATTAATTAAAACGAATTCAACGCGTTAGTTTGTATTTCCTTCCCGTTATTTAATATATAAGTACCATTATGATCTCATCCGATTACGAGAAGATGCCGTCTCGGGCATGCATCAACAATATATTTTGAACACGGACCGCCGAAACAATTGTTCGGGTGCAATCCATAGTAGATTCAATACATCATGTGGGTGACACAGACTGCCGTGTGATAATTTCGTAGCTCGTCGAACTTTTTCTAGGTAATCATATGCGTGGTTGAGTGTTTAAACTTTAGATTCGTAGGAAAGTGCACCGAAATTTTGCGTGGTACCAAAGTGTCTAGTTACTTGCTTCACTCATCGGTTCGTCTTAATTTCAAATGCTTGAGTAGGACTAAAACAGTAAAACTACGATTAAAATGACTTTAGAACCTAAAAAATATACCTTAAAATTACTTAAAAAATTACATGTAAAAAAATCGAAAACAGTTTTTAGTTTTTAATTTAGTTTAGTTTTTTTTTAATTTCCATAATATACAAAATTAATTAATTAAAAATTAAACATTTTAAGTTTAAAATATAAATATTAAATTAAGAATAATTAGAAATGTATTCGAACAATAAATCCCAAAACAAGGTCTGGTCTGAAAATCTCAGAAAAAAAATATTTTTAAAACATGTTTTCATAATTTATATTTTGTGTAATTACAAAAAAATACAAAAAAATAGCAAGCTTTCACAAACCTTAAAAAAGTTTGAAAAATGCAAAAAAAAAGGGTTGTAAAAAAATGCTTGTAAAACTAAAAAACTCAAAAAAAAAAAAAAATGCAAAATAGAAACAAAGATTTTAAATTGGAATATTTATGTCCAAGAGACCTTATTTAAATAATGCAAACTCCTATAAGATCCTATATTATCAAAAAATTATCTAGGTATCTAGGAATATTAAAATAAAAACATATTTCGAAATATTTTTCAATTATGTTGCGTTATAATGCCTTTAAATTATTTTATGTACCTAAATTTATAAATTTATTTTTTAAGTGTATTTTTTTTTATTAGAACTACCTACTGGACCGTTTTCAATAAGAGTACTATCAATAGATTTCTTGAGACTTGAAAAGTTTTTATAGTTTAATTTTTAATCCCTATAAGTAGCTAAAGGGTAGCTCACTCTAACATTTAGTTTATAGCTCACGAAAAAGAAATAATTGTTGTTTATTTATTTGATCGCCATTAGTTACATGCTATATTACTGGTATAAATTATAAATAGTAGAAAAATTGCATTAACATTTTTTTTTTTTTTAATATATTTATAAAATAATAAAGTCTTTAGCACGAGCAACGTCGAGCGGAACAGCAAGTACTGTATTATATATTACTATATTATAAATGGATAAACTCGTTGATGGGAAACTTTTTATGTTTTTAATTTTACAAAATGAATAAAACGAGAGGAGATGTGTTTAAGAGTTTCAAACCCGCAAGCGCTAGTTCGATTAAAAAAATAAAAATTACGTAACTGACAATTTAAGATTACTCTGAAAGATAAGTATAAGCAGTCATCGGAAAAAAATGAAAACACAATTTCCTCAACAATTCGTCTGAATGACGTTTGTAATGATTCCGCTTTCGGAAAACATCATCGCTGTTTCTTTACTGGACACTATTCAATATTATGTAAGTATACTTTTTACTTTTATTTTACACTTGCTGTTGAACAATTACCACCGATAATATAGCCATAATCGTAACAGCGAGTCTCTGCGGTCAATAGTTTTTAAGTCTACATAATATCTATTAGTTACTATTTAGGCCATACCACTGCAACTTATAACGATTCAAAACATGGTGACCACACAATCTCATAAATGAACATTGTTTGTTGTTTCGGTTAATGTAAGTCTTTGGTGATGACATAATGATAAATGAAAGACTTGATAAACGATTATTTAGAACAAGACAGTTAAAAACCGTAAAAAAATTATTATTTTTTTCTCATTGGACTTTAGGTAAGTACCTAAATGGTGGCGAAATATATTTGATTATTCAGTAGCAATTTAAGTTTAACTATAATAAGACCTATAAATTAATAACACCAACTATTATTATTTTATAAAATAATATTAAATTATTGTTGTATAATATATGTGATTTTTTTTTTGACAAAACAAGTTCAATGTAATGTATTACTAAAAAGCAATATACAATAAAATGCCCTTAAAATAAATAGATATAGACTCCTAGACAATATCCGCTCAGAATCGTTTTTCGTATGCAACGATTTGACATTAAATTCAAATTTAACACATCTTTACATTGGGCAACCTACTCAATGACGATATGCACTTGCAGACAACTACTGTATTGCAGCGGGTCCCCCCATCTTTTCTCCCTGATTATTTTGAAATATTTTGAATTGAGTTTCTTCTACAACTATTCAAATATTAAAAAAAGTGATAACATTTTTAAAAAAAAAAATTTGCACTTGCAATTGTTTTTCGTATATAAATATTTATCTGCAATGATTGAATTTTTTTTTTTTTTGGCGGACATTCGATCGAAAACAATAATATGCCAACGAATGAACGAACACTGTAGATAATAGTTTCCCTTACCGTTTATCGATAGAAAATTTTGAAATAGTATATGAGAAATTATCTATTTCGAAATTAGAACAGAAAATTGTAAAATATATCAGTGTCAATTACAGTGAAATCTCCCGTACCAGGCTCTCTGAATAGCAGACACCTAACTACACTATGACTCTTGTGTAAGCTCGTTTTAGGAAGATAAGGTAAGATAACGACTTATAACGGCAATTATGACGAAAATATCAACGTCTTAATTATCGATGTTTTTTGCATATTGTTAGTTAGTAATGGTTTTTGAGGCTATGAGTTAATGTAAGAGGTTGATATTTCGCGAAAAAGTTGAAATTTAAGACTTCCGTCAAAATAACAAAAACCTAGGAGTTTTCAAATTTTTTAATTTATATTATTGTTAAATACATACTTATTTCTTTTTTGTTAAATATTTATGTTAATATGTATTTTAACAATGCATACAAAAATTATTATATAATTAAAACACATTATTATTAAAAATATTATTATCCATTATGGATTTCAAAAATTTACCCCCTTTGAATAACCGAGAGTGTCCGCTATTCGGTGGTTTCACTGTATTACAATACGGTATACAGTGGACGACTAATGAGATTATATTTTACACGTGACCTAATAACGGGACGGCAGAAAATTGTGTATTATTACTATGCGTCACCGACGGAAAAAAGAAATTCTCCATCACACTTTCGAGTGCTTCCGAGTCTGAATCGAAGCATATCTATTTTATTTAATAAAAAAATACGACATAAACGGTCATTGATAATGAATAACATAAAATAAAAAACTTAAAGCTAAATAATTATGCTTGGTGTAATACAATTATTATTATAAGGGACCGAACGTTTTTTCTATCAAAGAATATGAAATATAAAACTGTTTTTCGGTCCAGCACTTTATTTAAATTAACAATAAAACAAGTATAAAAGCTTAAACATTGGAATTAAGAACCTCTAAAAACATTATACTATTATATATATAATGTATTTTTTAGTTCAAAATTAATTGAAAAACTAAAATGAAATAAATGTAAAGGTTTTCATAGCAGCTATTAAAGTCGTTTATAATATTAAATGTTTAACATATTTTTGTGATGCCTTTATAGCGGTATAATAATTTTTTCCAGATAAAACATAAAACTAATCAAATTAATATTATATTTTGCTTTAAAATGTTGTTGTTTCCAACAAAAATTCAAAGACTTTATTTATTGTACTAATGTTTGGTTGTTATGTCACTATTTTGATCGCTATGCCTATCCAGTTACAAGACACAAATTATAAAAAAAAAAAAATCAATTAAACATGTAGTTTATATTAGGTACCTATATTGACGTAAGAGGTAACGTTTAACAAACTCGTTTTTTTTTTTTATCCGCAATTTATAATATATAATCAAAAATAATAAATTATTTTAATATTATTATTATGATACTAATTCAAGAAAAAAAGTTATAAAAAAAAAATCAATTTCACCACATTTTTTGATTATAAAATGTAAAATGGCAGCAGTGCTGAAAACATTAAAATTATTACAACTACAAAATGATTTATAATACAAGTCAATTAAATATTGAAATTCAGTCATAACGGCTAATTATTTGGTTTTAGCGAATTACGATTGCAAGATAAATGAAAACGAACAAAAAACGATATAAACATTAAATTTAAATATAAGTATACGTTTTAACTTTTAACAAATCCACACAAAATCAAAATGTCAAAAATAATTTACTGCCAATTAAATAATTTTACATTCCGTTGATACATTTCGATTCACAATTCACAAAAAAATAAAAAATAGCACTTTAATACTTTTGACTATTTTACAAAATTATATAAAACCTATACAATATATCGCGAGACTTTTGACATTTAGTTTTAGGTAGAACTTATAGTTATAACTCATTACAAAACTTACCAAGACCATCTTTAAGAAATTTTATGATTTTTTTAAAAATAAAATCGTTAAGTGTCACAACTTGATAACGAGGCTGAGAATATTAAAAATTAAAATAAATTGATTGAAGTTAAGCTGTTTAGTGAAAAGAACAATGATAAGTGCAAGCTTAAAGTTCTACAATGTAATCATCTTCGGTGTTCCTTAGAGAAGACTTTGATCGAATTTACACTTTACACTATCCATTGTGCTATTATACTTTAAAATAAGAGCATAACATTTAAATTGAAACATTTTTTAAATTAAGAAAACCATTTAGTTGTATATACCACTAATCCCGATTAATATTTTTAAAGATACTAATAATTTTTTTTAAGAATATCATTAATTTTATTATTCAAACTTAATGTGGTCGAGGAGAAAATATATTAGATGAAACTTAAGTTTTTCGTTCGAAAAGTTTGAGTTTTATTTGAACAAAATACCTATAAGTATTCATCGTAATACTTGTGCTTCACCAATTGTACTAGCAAACTCGGAAAAGTTGAACAATTGCTTTTTTGTCGACCAAGTCGGATGAGATCACTCGTTGGCCATTGAAAGTATAAATGCAGAAATAATATTTATACCATTGTTTATTTTGAATATCAATACCACAAAAGCATACAAAAAAAAAAAATTGCACCGTTGAAAAAAAAAATACAGCAATTATTAAGAATAAATTACAGTAACCAAAAATCGGTATAATGTTGTAGTTGGTTTTTAGGGTTTCCAACAATATATTATGTTTGCGTGTAAGATATTTAGTTTAATAATCTTAGTACAAAAGTCAGATTAGGTGATATTTTAAGCTATACACTCTTGTAAATTGCAACGATCCGTGGTCAACAAAATAAAAATGTTTCCTACTTATCATTGTTTTTATGCAATAGTGTGACTCAATATCTAACTTGTCGGACTACTAAAGAGCAGTGACGTATACATAGAGGTGAGCCCCTCCCTTCACTGGATCAGCACCCATAGTGCAATTTCGGGTTCAAACATTGCATACATATTTCTTTATTGTGTATATACTATACTATATACTATATACAAAGTGATTCAAAATTTACGTTACGGCTAATTTATTGATTTAAAATAAAAAACAAAATGTATGATACGAAAGTATAGGTCCATACGTACTTTGCCGTTTTTCGTTTTTTGATAGTCTATAAACTATGTGAGTTATAAAAATTAGAATTCAATTATTAAATTGTATACTCGCTGGTAAGTGTGTTAGGTGATAATCATCGATGAGCTAATAGTTTACATACGACGATGGTGTGTTTTATTTTTGAGAAATGGATTCCTATTCACTATTGTATTTACACTGTTTACAGGAGTTGTTCAACACTATAAGTTGATTAAAAACGTTTTTGAGGAATCAACAAGAAAATGATAGATTGTCAGGATGTTTTTGATGACGATTCATTATAATATAGTATTAAATAATATCTAAACGCACGGGTCAATAGTTTGTAAAAAATATATATAAAAATACATTTTACATAACATTTATAGTATAATAATAAATATTTATAAAATAAAATGGCGCAGTATCTATTTGTATTATTTATGTCATTATTATAACCACCCAACTCCATAAAAAATGTCTACTAGGTGTAGTTATGTTAATGCTATGCTTGACTATTATAAATTGGTAAATTTCCCCATAGTGAAAATAATTCTTACATATGCCACTGCTGTAGGAGGCATCGATCATTTTAGAAGCGTAGCGGTATACAAGCTAGACAAATAATCATCGAAATTAAATTAGAAAAATACAACAGTCGTTTGGACGTTGCGTAGACTTAGATTTAGAAACTGACCGATGAGAATAAAAATTTAATTATGATATCATATTATACAAAATATATAATAATATAAGTGAATCATATTATACACACTGCAAGCAAACCGTCTGAACTATTATAAATCCATAACTGAAATATTATACCTATAATCAGGGCTTTTGTTTTATAGCACTTAAAATAACTGAAATATGTGCTATACTATGACATAAAAAATCTTAAAATATAAATGCTGTAATATGTTCTAAAGATATAAAAACATATGAAAAAAATAATTTATTTCTTCTGTTATCAATAGTTTTAAAAAAATGTATTATAAATTCAAAAAAAAAAAAACCGTCAATTATGTCCAGTACGGCTGATTAGAAGTCATAATTGAATTCTATTCGATGAGCTAATACAACAGGCCACCTAAAAATATATTATAATATGAAACAAAAATGTGGGTATTTTTCTTATAGATTCACACAAATAACAAATTGTTTCTACTATTTTTCATTCAATATAAACGAGATTTATAAAAATACAAAATAAATCATTGTATTATGCATATAAGCAAAAAAATTAGCACTAAAATCTAAAATACTTCAAATATACAAAAAAAATAAAAAAAATAGCAATATAAAATGTCATGTTCGAAGTCCCTGGTGCACAAAACAAATTTGTAGCTCATTCTGATATTTCTGTCCTATAATAATAATTAGCAAGTGCAATAAAACCCGAGCCCCTTCCTGTAATACAATCAAAATACATGGCCACGATAATGATGATATATTGTACGGTGGTTTGTGGTCGTGACTATTATCGTTGCGTCGAGCAACTAAGTGATCATCGGTTACCGGTTTTTGGATATCACCCTGCGAGACGATGACAAATCGCCGATGTCCCGTATCGAATTAACCGTCGAGACGACCATACCAGTGAGTTAAGATTGAGCATATTATTATATTATGTTTTTAGTAAAACGATTGAACATATAATTTTTTAAGTTATGTCGCCACATTGCGCAATGCTTCAATAGGCGGTAAAATCATTAACTAATCTCTAATAAACGAGTAATTAACATTAATACTACTTTTGTATATCAAATGATTATATTATTAATATTATCATCAGCTGTTCAAAGTTCAGTAGTATATTGGCATCAGTGTTAAGCCCATATCATTGTAGAGATTATTCCATTCATACAGTGAGTGTTCGATTACCGAATTTTTCGCATGGGCCAGTGACATTAAACAAAAATTCAAATGATGAGTGTTTTAATATTTATTTTAATATGTAAGGTATAAGTAGAATATAATAAATGAAAGGATTTATTTATTTTTTTAATTTATCTTATAAAAGTGTAATTTATTTTATCAAAATGAGGAAATAAAGCCTGCCTCTTTCTAAAAAAATAACACATCAAGTTCTATAAAATGTGGATAATTTCTACTTCTCATTCTCTTGACGTAACTATTTTCAAAGAGTTTTGGTCTCCAATTCTACACCATGCTATCTATATTTATCTTGTACCAATAATTTCTAATTGTCTACACCCTACGCTCTCAGATCTTTTTCTACAGTTCTACTTCATCTGTCAATATTTTTTTGGGTCTGTTATGTAGATTTTTCTTTTGAGGTAATCATTCTCAAAGACTGTTTTTAGTGGTTAATTTTCTTTTCCGTGTATAAAATAGCCTAGCCAGAGAATATTTTAGCTTTTTATAATACTAAATATCAAACCCACATTTATTAACTCCTGAATCTCCCTTATTGTATCTCCTTCGCTAATATTATTTGGCTGCATTATAAATCACTAAAACCCTTTTCACACGATGATAGTTATGGTGCCCATACTAGAGATTATATTTACACTATAATGTACTAGAAACAGTAAAGATAAATGATAACAATTTATAAGAAAATATTTAGATTCTGTAAACCTCATAAAATAAGAATCACATTCTTACTTTATGGTATGCCTGCTCTGAAATTACTCTGTATTCTGATTGGCCGACAATATTTCAATGCTGGTAAATAGTTATATTACCAAAAACAATACACTCGCTAGTATGATTCATTTAACCTGCATTATACTATTTTATAATTCACACGCACATAAAAACTAGTATACAAGATACCACATTAGGAATAGCATAATAACTACTATCGTGTGAAACGGGCTTAATAGACAAAAAATATAATCTTTTGAACAGATCCATGGGGGTGTACAAAAATGTTTGTAAATAATTGTCTCTGGTTGAGATAAATGTAATTTGATTTAAACTTAAAGATAAAATCATAATGATTTATACCCCATATAAGTGTATGGAACTATAATAACAATACTACATAGATATAAACAGTGTACAAAATAAATAAAAATATTAAATTGAAATGAACTATCTACATGTTAAATATATCTATACGTTAGACCTTAATGGGCTCCAAGATCATTTAATTTAACTACTCTAAATTTGGCATTGGCCTTTGAATTGATACACTTGCAATATATGAAAAGTGTCTGCGTACGGGTTATTTTTTAATTTATTTGTTATACACTCATATTGACAGTTGTCAAGGAAAAATAGTTCTAATATAGTATTCAAACGTAAACAAAAGTTGTTTTTTAAGGCCCATGCAAATGTGTCATTTTTAAGGAGTTGTGTATAGGCAATTATTTCGCTATTTGTGGTCATTTCTTGTTATTGTGTGAGTAGTAAATGATTATTAGTGTGTATAAACTCCCCAACCATCACCCCACATTAAAATATTACGCATGTGCATGCGTATACCATTATAATAAATCATTAGATGAAAATATTCAAAATCAATTTATGAATGTGAAATAAACTATACACCTAAAAAAAAGTACTTCTAACGGATCGACTTAAAAAAAAATAATAAAGATGTTTGAATGCAAAAATAAAATTACTTTGCATCGGTCGGAGCACTTTTCTAATTTTAACAAATTCTCGATGGAAGTAAACATTTTAAATGTTATAAATTGTTCAATATTTTATATTAAATAATATATTAAACATTTTTATTTTTATTACAAAAAAATTACTAAAAGTTTCTTAATTTTTGTCAGTCGCTCGAGTTATTTTGACGAAAAATTAATAGGATTTGCATTATGTGCTTTAATTTAGTTCTAATTTAATTTTAATCATGTATAAATAAATACAATATGAGTAATAGTTTGACATTGATAATTGTTGAAATGTTTTAAAACGTGAGACTAATGTAAGATGTTGATAAAAATAATAATATAATTTATCTACGTTATGGGCTAATAGAACACTTCTTTAGTCTATTAGTAAATATAATAGGTATACCTAATTATTTTCTGAAATTCTATAGTTGAACGCGTCACAAAAAGCTACAGATACGGTCGTACTTCGCGAAATGTCAAACCTTAGTTTTTTAGATTTTTAGGTTGTTAAAACAATTTATAACCTTGTTTCTGCCCACTGCGCGATAAGACACTATCGATTCGATGATATGGTTACCAATTTAAATATTTATTAAATAGTAATATTACAGTATTAAAATTTAGAATGAATAATGAAAAAATAATATATTTAAAAAATATTTTTATAGATATCTTTTTCCAGGATAAATTCTTCACCTATTACCTCATTTCTTCCTATGGACACAATCAGTCTATGCACAAGCGAGTGCAAATCTTACGAATTTTACGAAATCTATATAATTTAATTCATAACATTATTATAGTTCAATATTAAAGCTCGAGAATACTACAACGTATACGGACCCGAGCGGTTATAAATATTAAGAATCACCGATAGAATAGATATAATTTAACGTATACGAGTTGTTCAATTGTTCAAAACTACTAATAAATTTATTTTAAAGTTTGAGAGTATCAGGCAATGACTAAACGAGTGAATGAATACGAGAGATAATAATATCAACATTGTGATATGGCATAATAAATGTTCTGAAAAAATTCGCCATGGGGGTGATTGAAGACCATCGTAACGTAGGTACTCATTCTTAATAATATGTAATACATTAAAATATTTTTCTATTTTTGTTACCGGGGTGCATATTATACTTTGTAATCGCACACAAAGTCTCCCACCGCCCACGGATGATAATAAATTATAACCCAGTTGCTCCGTTGACTGCATTGTTTAAAGCATTTTTTTATATATATACATAATCGTTAAACCATAAAAACTCCATGCACCTACACGTATTTTATAATACTATATACAACCGTGACGACATAATATTATGACAATGACATACTTATTATATTGCCACTTATATTAACGGTACTTTCAAAGAATGATAAAAAAAATATGTTTTTCAGGTTTAAAGACTTAGATATTATAATCTACAAAGTAGAAACGATATTTTTACACGTCTATTCATCTTGTTATATTAAAAAAAATAAATAAATAAAACATTTTTGGATTGGGGACTGTTTTATTTCTACTTATTTTAAATGGCCAATAAATAATAATCAACGTTTTGAGATTTCTCAACACATAAAAAACAGTATGATATAATAATAATTATATAATCAAAGTAATCTTGAATAGTATCAATAAACATAATAATATTATATTATGTCAAAGAGTTATACACATTTTTTTTTTTAATTTCGGTATCGGATATAATTTTTAATAACGTAGTGAGGTAGAATATATTTTTCCTTATTAAACTGTATTATTATTGACATTGTATTACAGCAACTCAACCTTTGCGTTTAGGTAATGATTTTTTAATGTTTCGTCAATCAATGAACATTTTAAAGAATGTTAAAGATTGTATATTATGACGTATTGTAATTCAATATAACTCAAAAGTAAACTGTACACGTGTGTTACAAATACAAATATTAGAGTCTTTGAAGTAGAAATTGAGTACTTTTACTCTCTGGTATTATTTTTAAATGTTAATGATTTTACAGGAAATTTAGCTGGAATTTCAGTCTCTTTTTATGGACCGCTCATGCTTAATATCCGCTCTATGCAGAATGGAGCACGTTACGAGTCGAGGATTATGAAGCTTTTGGAACACTGTCACAACTTTGACAATTTTTTTCGTAGATAAATGAATAAAATAGTGTTTATAAGTATAAAATAAAACTAATTCCTCGCTGCCTCGTCCATTAACTAAAATTCCGATAATATACAGTAAATAAGTACCTAAGATCTCGTTTGACGTTGTCTCATTAAGGTTGTTTTCACTATGAAGTCGTAGTATTTTAAATCCTCGCAGTGCTCTGTTTAACAATGCAACATTTTCAGTACGAAGTCGCTTTTAATATCAGACTGCGTGTCATTTAATTTCAGTAGATCTTACGTGTAGTGCATACGCACTTATACGTATAGAATCTAATGGTTTTTTTCCGTGGATAACAGCACTGTTATCGATTTTATTGACACGCCTATATCATACGTAAGCGGCTTACCAGGTGGCCGATAGTCGTCATCGGGCAAAGTGTTTCTCGGGGTTGAGGGCGAAGACACTCGCCTCTGGTGCTTGACGAGACCTGGACGCCGGGGTGGACTGTATTGCCGGTCGTCGTGCACCGTGCCTATATGAAATAAATATGTATGCGCAGTGCCGCTACGCACCACATAGGCGTTGTAGTTTCTTCGAGACAGTCGCCAGTCATCGATTTTCCAGACGGAAAATCTGTTTATGGGAGGTCGCGATCATGTTATTATAATATAGAATGTACTTAATATTTCGTTTTAGTTCTTCGTATTATGATCAATAATAGTAGTTATTGTTTAACGACATTTTTATTTTTTATACAGTTATCGTGTTTTACTAGTTTTATTATTGTTACGTAAAATGCATTTTATTGTGTTATTTATTGGTAGGAATACATTCTAATTAAGTGCGTGTAAAAAGTATCCCACTTAACGTTTTTTCACTTAACGTCGTGTTTGATAGGAACCTAACCTCGGCGTTAAACGAAAACTTTTTGCGTGATATAAATATCTACTACCTACACAACTATTCACAAAACACCTGCCAAGATTATTTTTTCGAAACAAAATATTATCATGCTTCATAAATATTTTACATCACATTTAAAATTGTTTATGTACTTAACACAATATTGGTGACAGCAGCTTTTGCGACTTTGAAATCGAATTTTAAGTAATCCAATTGATATTTGGTACTTATAATTTAATATGAAATGCTATACCGAATAATCTAAATTATTTTCACATGGAAATGAAAAATAAAAATCTAAATGCTTAGTTTTTAGGATTATGTATGCACATTTTGGCAGCGAAAAAAAGCAAATACAATTATGTTTTAATTTTGTTTTAGTTTATTTAACACTCGTATGGAACATACTTATGAGCTTTGTAAATACTCTATTATCTTAAGATATGTTATAAAAATATGATTTGTTTATTAGTCAATATTCCCCACTCAGCAGGACATAACATCCTACGTAGGGATATAGTTTAATTGAAAAATCATTCCTTTGTCAATGGAAATCACTTTGATTGTTTAAATAATGATGGAAAAGTAATGTTTACGATTCCATTCGACAAGTGCACGTCAAAGTACCTACTGAAAATAATATTAATAGGGAATAAGAAGGAAATCATCGTCGTCGCACATTTAATGAAAAAAATAATTTTGGGACCCTACATCAACGATGGTGGTATAATAATGATACCTCTATAACGAGTTTAATATCAGTGTTGATTGTACCCTTAGAATAATATTACGCTTCTCAGTGTCATTAAACCTGTTAAAATTGCACCAAAAATAATCATTAAACCTTTAAAAAAAAAAAAAAAACAATAGCATCTCCATCATAATCTTTAATAGAGTTCGTACAAATAGAGTGATTCAAAATGTATGTTGCGGTCACTTTATCAATTCAAAATAGAGAAAAATGTATGATACAAATGTTTTTTGATTTAGAAGCGTTTAAAATGACTTTTACATTTTATAACTTTTTACAATATTTTAGGGGGTTTTTGGCGGTCAACTTTAGAAATTTATAAAAACTTTAAATAATATCTCTCAAACATAGTTTTGCATTAATTATCATTGTTTTAGCACTAAAATGTATTGAAAAAATGTCTTCATATTATGTTTGCAAAAAAAGTATAGTTTCCCATTTGAGTTTCTAAAGTTAACTCACTAAAACCACCCTAATATATTGTAATAATTCATAAAATGTACAAATCATTTTAGATGTTTATAAATCAAAAAAAAATTTCGTATTGTACATTTTTCTGTATTTTGAATATTTTTTATGATAAAATTACTATAACATAAATTTTAAACCAATCTATATTCGTATATATATATATATACTCTTATTTCGACGAAATCAAAAAGACAACGATTTACCGATTTTAGTGTAGGTACCTACTATCAAATTTACTGTTATTATTACGTTCGTTATAAGTTTACAACGCTAAAAAATATGTATGTAATGTGGATTGAGCATCATCGCAAGTATTGTAAGCAGTCATAATATTTTGTCCCGCTAAAGATTCTGCACGACCACTTCGGTAAAAATGAAATTTTTTTTTGCTCATCAAACAGGTTATTAAGTAAAAAAAACACAATTGTGCGTGAGCACTTGAAAGCCATTACGTCATTTCAGACCTTCGTAAATACTCGTAATAAACGCATAATTGAAACGCGAGACAGGATTTATTTATTTTTACATATTTTTACTGAGACTATGCAGTTTGCAATATGATTTGGGCAAGGTTTCTCGACGTTGGTATCACAACAAATGTACATACAAAATTTTATTTTGTATCAAAATACATATTTAGAATATAACAGTGAATGTTTCGAGTATATTTTGTTTATTCAAAAAATAAAAGCCAACATAAAGGTAATGTAAAAAAAAAAAAATATTTAAAAATGAAATTTACATTTATAATTAAATATAAGACTAACATTTTAGTGACCATATTGAATGGTAATAATAGAATTAGTGAAAAGCATTATTTTGGTATACTCCTTGATAAAATACATCAAATTAATGATAATTGATTAATTATTATGTAGACTAAATATAGAGTTGTAGGCATTCAAAAGTTCCACATTAAAATTTACATATAATTACATTTAACACATTAAAAAGCATTAAGTAAGTTATTATTTTTTTGAATTATTACATACATTTTTATTTCTATTAGTCAAGTAAATATTATTTTGATTTCTTATTTCAAGAAACTGATTAGTGAAGGTAGAAATTTAACCTTCTAAAACACATTAAAAAGTGTATTTAATTAGTTATTGATGATTTAATACATATATAATCATAATATAATTACGATTTAATTATTTTTGTAAGTTATATTGTAATTTATAGTTTTTAAATTATCAACTATTAAAAATCAATCAGAAAATTAAAAATGTTCATAATAAGTAAAAAATGTAGGTAGTATTTAAACGAATAAAATTATTTTTTATATAATTTTATTAAAAATAAATAGATTTGATTAGCTAAAAATTAACTTTTTTACATACTATTATTGTATATTTGTGACATTAAACTAATTATTTATTATACTAAAATGTTTAAGGTAAGTACTAAGATACATTTTTTGAAAAATATCAACTTAATCCACCAGTTCGACCAATCTTAAGCTTATAACCTATTGGCTATTATCTATATTCTGTTTAAGGACACAACTTGCTCTGGACTTAACTTGTCCTCTAAATTCTATATGGAATGCTGTAAATAGTATAAATTCTCCACGCTTTTCTACGTACGAATCGTCTTAAATTTATTTTTAACATCTTTATATACTCACAATATAGGTACGTTCGTAGTGAACATTTTCATCAAACAGCAGCTGTCTTATCGCCTTATTAGACGTCGATAACATTTCTATTTTTCTTTTTTCTTTATTTATGCTCTCTTACAACTAACAATCCATTTGCATAAACATAAAATAACGAAATTTCTTTGATATGTAATACTAATTGTATGCTTCATTGTTAAGTTATTGATGTTGTAGGCATGAACATTTTACATGAAATTCGATAAAATATATCGGTTCACAAGTTAACGTCTAACGATTTTCAAATGAAATTCTATTAATATAAGTTTATTAGTTATTTATCTTTATAAATACTTAATCATTATTTAAAAAAATGTATTTTCAAACTCAACAAGCACATAATATAAATATATCACCATTTGTTTGTGATTATTTTTCATCTTTATTAATGGTCAAGTAGGTTTAAAATATGTATAACATACTGCAGTAAAAAATAACATTGTGTGAAAATTATTCTGAAAAAATATGCATTTTCCAGCGAGGTTTGTACAACTTACTTTCCCGTCGTTGCGGTTATACAAATAACCATTTTTCACATTATTTTTTGTGCAAACATATAATATAAAAAAAAAAAAATTACATGTCTAGGACCATCGCGTGTTCCCTGAATAAGTCAAAATTTCAATTAATCGTCAACACAGAGCGCGTTTAAATACTTTAAACCGCAGCGAGATCACGGAAACGTCTGTATTAAAAAAAAAATTATTCAGGACGAGTTGTTAGGAAATTCGTATTTTTAAGCTCGGTGAGGTCCCGTTTAATCTTCTTGAGGCTCGTCCGCCGTGTACAAGATGACCGAAAATCAACGACCTCACGTGAACGAAAGTTATGCGTTTCGGTTATGAATTACGTCGAGTGAGGGTTGTACGACGTTTTCGGCGGATTAAAAGATTTGATGTAAATATATTCTTACCGCGGCCGTTTGCCCAGTCGGGACACGTCGCGCGTATAGAAATATTCAAAACGGTAACAAAGAAAACCCACTCGAAAACCCTCAACACCACAGGTATCCCGTGTGTGTAGTTTGTACATGATAATTGTGTATTAATACTTTTATGTCCTGTTGCGGTTAGTGAAAAATCCTCTCGAAAAATTGACGAGCGTCACCGCAATTTTCCATTCGATCAATATTATTTCGTTACTCACTTTGAGCAATAATTCGTGATTCGCCGAAGGTACAATTTCAGATTTTGATCGAAGCGAGGAACATAATATAAAGTCTTACGTGGAAGTATTATCTTTTTTTTTTATTAACGCCAGGTGTTTTCGAAAAGTAGGAGGTGATGATATATTACTTCAGGCTTTCTTTATAATTTCCGGTATCAAATTGAATGTAAACTGAACTAAGGCCAGATTATGTGTTTTACATGTCTTCGTATACCCCGACTCTCAAGAAGAAAAAAAACAGCATAATTCGTTCAAATTATATGCAACGACACATAAATATTTATCGTGATATTAACAGATATTGGTTTTATTTTCTTTGCTACATTATAAAGAAGTATCAATTAATCAGGCACTAATATTTTGTAGATTTAATCCCATTTATAGGAGTTTTATGTGACGGGTATTTTGAATATATCAAAGTATCGGATTTTTAATCGAATTTCAATCGATGGTTAATTGTTTTAAATAACAATATATTTGGTATACTTTTCGAAATACTCAATTCTGTTATCGTATACTTCAAACTGTTTAGTATTTATTTCGACGTATGTATGCAGGTAAATCACAAATTTGGTGTTGTCGATCCGATCACTGGAGCACACACTCAAAATATTGAATGTTTGTGAAACATTTATTGGACGGCTAAAAAGTGGAATAAAAAAAACTCTCAGGAACTAATAGTCGTTCTATGCAACAAATGGCTACAAATGGAATTTCTTTGGTATTGAAAAAAACAAAAGTTCTAAGTGTGTTCACTCAAAATTTATAAATTACTTTGTTAAAGACATTTCTTCTTTACAAATTGATTAATTATTTACATTTTTTAAATTTTACTATAATTTATAAATTCACATTCTACATTTATTAATAGTTTTACGAAATAAATATATATATTGTGTCCAATAGTATAATAATGTATTCAGTGTAATTAACAGCTATATCCATTGAATGCTCGTAAAGAACAAAAATAAACGTAAGCATTAAAATAAACACCAAATAATGAATTCAAACTACGTAAGCGTAATCGAAATTGGCCGCTGGATTACGAAAAGTATACCCAATAAATAATACTACTATGAAATGTATCTACGTTTTAAATTTATAATATATACACTTGTATTTCATTGCTACAATTTAAACGCATCTAATGTTATCTGACGAATTATGTCGTACCTAAATGGTGCTCCAAATATGTATACCCACTAAGAATCTCCGATAAACCGCATTGATTATTCTATGTGTGTCGATTTTGGCTGGCAATTAACGACGACGATGACATACAAACTTTTTTCATTGTAACTTGCAATCCTAATGACTCCATCTTACTTTGTATTAAAAATGAAGTCGCTTGTTTGATAAAATTAAACAAAATACAATAAAAATTAAAATTAAAAAAAATGTTTAATTTTTTTAAAAATGATTATGTTTTTTCTAATTTTATTCCCATATAAAATATATTTTTTAAAAAATTAACTGAATATTTCATAGTTTTTTAGAGCATATAAAGTTCAGAGTCCTAGACTAATATTACTTTCTTACTTTTCATACCTAATATTAAGTAGGTACTTATCAATGTATATGATTAGAGTTATTTATGTTGGGGTTAAATAATATTAATATCAGTATCATAATAATGATCATTATTATTATCTATCACTCTATCACGATAATTCATCTATAACATCAATAAAAATATTAATTATTGTTATTTACATATAATTTATGGTGACGTGTCAATGATTTGGCTCATGGGTTCGAAGTATACTACACTTAACACAATTTATGTATAGTGCAAAAACGAACGATACATCTAAAGACGTGCATAGTTTACCAGGTGCAATATATTTAAACTATAGCTGACAGTGGACTTATTTTATTTATTACACGTTAGAATGCGTATAAACTTGAGTGCTCGAGAAATTTCAGAGAGATAAATAATTGTCATGTAGTGTAGTGTGGTTACAAGTGTACAACAACTCAACTGTATTCGATTTTGTAGTTTTCGGACGATTGACAACTCTCATTGCCCGTAAGCATTTATATTTTGTTTAATGAATTTCACTTTTCACGATATAGTATAATACTAGTACGATAATCCGATGTTTTTAAGAGTTCCGACCTTGGTGGTTTTAGTAATGTTGTAATATAAATATTAAATTCAATTTTATTGCAAAATTTAACTTAATAAAAAAATAAAAGCTAAAATATTATTTTGGTCCTTTGAAATTTAAAACGGCCACTATTATATTATAGTGCATACCTTTATGTAACTCCACAAACATATCTCGGTATACTGTTCTTGGAAAATTGGATCAAAGACCAATTCAAATTATTTCATTCAAGGCTTAACTCGACTGAATAAATTCTCCAGAATAAAATCGAGGAAAAACGAAAAACAGCCAGTTATAACTACGCATGCTCCTTCAAGATATCCAGCTGCGGTTTTTTTTTGAAAAATTGACTGATTAATTTAAAGGACATTGTAAAAATATGAACTTGGGTGTTTTGAAACAATTACATTATTAAATTAAATAAAAAAAGAGTATTCAAGCATATGCTATGGTAATAAACATAGACTATTTTTATAAAAGTACTTTTTATTTTCACCTACTACAGTTATATTTACTTACAGTGAACTAATGCAAATCGAGTTGACAACTAATAATTTAAAAGGCAGGTAGTAAAGGTGGTGTATGCTGTAGTTGGATGTTGAGTATGTCATTGTCAGAAACCTGCAACTAAATAACATTAAGCGTACCATTAAAGTTATGTTATGAAATTCGTTTCGGTAGTGGTTTATTCTCGTAAAACCAAGTAGGTATGTAGTTTTATGTCGCAAAAGAAAAATAAATAAATATTGGTACGCTCGCGTACAAAGAGGCAGTGTTTTAGCGGAAAATTGAAAAATTCGGCACTGGAACTAACAGGTGATGGACATTGTTTCGTACAGTGCCGTTCCGAATATGTCTGCTACTACGTACTTATAATATAAAACACGCGTCGAGTTATTGTTTTGATTAGACTGATATATCACGTGTCAACAATAATAATGTACATTTTAATATAATATACTGTGTTTCTATTTTTGTCGTTGGTTAAACGAAAGAAATATTTTTCTCGTTTTTCAACGTCCGTGTTTTCACGGTCATAAGGTCTAAACGAATAATTTCAGTATTATAATCAGCAGAATATTATGCTGGGTACTCTTATTACAATTACAGTCAGTGGCGAAGGAATTTAGGAAAAAAATACCCGTAGCAATATTACCCTAAAGAAAAAATACACATGGAAAAATAACCAAAAGAAAATATGTCGGAGAAAATATTTTTTTATAATTTTTTATAAAATCATAAAAAAATTCTCAACAAAATAATAATAATAATTATGATAAATATATTAATTAATATAGGTACGTTAAAAAAATTATATTACCAAACTTAATAAATTGAATATTAGTTATAAATATAATATAATATCAAATAAAACACAGGTATTTACTAAAAATGTACATTTTTTTTTTTAATTATTTTTATTAAGACATTCCTAGCCAACAGTGGCTATCTATATCTAGTGATAGTATTTACAAATTTTTATTTTTGCTTTTATAATAGGATAACGATTATATATGAAAAAATAATAATAATAATAATAATAATGATAAATAATAAGATTAATTAGCAATTAATTATGTATGTACTATGTAGTGTACCAAACATGGAATAGTGACAAATTTTAAATGATTGTTTATGCGAGTAGGTCGTGTGGTCGGCCGCGTCGGAGGCGGCGTTGGATCGGTGGTCCTATGTTGAGTTGATAGTGCATTGATCCCGTTGACTTTTGAACAGACTTGAAGAAACTGTCGGCCAAATTTCTAATGTGATCTTGAAGTATTGGTATATTGAGATCTTTATGAATACTTTGGTTTCTTACAAACCATGGAGCATTAGTAATTATTCTTAAGATCTTGTTTTGGAATATTTGAAGTTTTTTTAAGTGGGTAACAGCGCATTTGCCCCAGATAGGACAAGCGTAAGTAATGAAAGGACGCAGAATTTGCTTGTAAATGAGTAATGAACATTTTTTCTCTGAGGTTGATTTCCTGTTTAAAATAGGGAACAACATTGCAAGGCGTTGGTAAGCTTGTTGGATTTTCGATGATAAGTGCGGCCACCAAGTTAGTCTTTTGTCCAACGTTACGCCAAGATACTTTACAGTCGGCTTCCAAGGAATTGGTACGTTATTGAAGTTGAGCGAGGATGGAGTACGGTTACGACGTAGACTGAACATAACGCTTGCACTTTTTGAGGGATTTATCGATATTTTCCAGTTTTTGCACCAAAAGGATAAGATATTTAAGTGGTTTTGTAGGTTCTCTGTTATAGCTTCTATATTGCAGGATTCAGTGAATATCGTTGTGTCGTCGGCAAAAAGAGCAATGTTAGTGCGTGGCGTTTGAGGTATGTCCGAAATATAAACATTAAATAGTGTAGGGCCGAGTATTGATCCTTGAGGCAAAAATGTGCATAAAAACTCTATTATAAGAATATTCAAAAATTATATAAATGTTAATAGTTCCCTAATAATGCCTTTGTATATAAATTAAAAATTAATATTCTAGCATCTAATATAAATAATACATCTGTTAATGATTTAAAATATCATAATAAATTTAAAAAAGAATATTATAAATTTATATTTGATAAATTTAGTAAATTTTAAAAAATGAATAAACTTATATGAAATAATATTTGATGTTTTTTCCACAGGTTATTTTTGTCCAACAGGTATATTTTCCATATATATTTTGACCGACTAGCGTGGCATGGCAAGGGGAGTAACCGAGAGTCAACCAACTCTGAGTTTCTTAAGGGGTGGTGGGTTGGTAGCAGACAATGGCCAACATATGATAATTCAATATTAATCATAATATTTTAGTAATAAATGCAACGGGTAGTTACAATTGATATGACAGTGGATATACATATCTTTATCAGTGCTGCGGGGTGAGTAAAGTATAAAAAAGTAGACTAGCCTATGAAAAATGTCAAGTTCGCCACTGATTACAGTACCTACTTATGGTTATAAAAGTCTATTTAAAAAACGATTTACACTGATAGAAAATGCAAGTACAATAAAAAAAAAAACACGAATTACAAAATATATTTCGTAAAGGAAATTAGATGCTGTAGTTAAACTATTTGGTATATTTGAGTTGAACATGCGATGTTGGGCAGTGCATTCATATTTAATAATATAATTTATCTATTTTTAATAAATAATTCTATTGTGTGAATATGTGTGTGCCTATGAAATAATACTTACTGAACATAATTAATATAAAATAATAGTTTATTTTTTTTTTAATCTTTATATTTGAGAAGACACAATAATAAAATACAATTTACCACACAAAACATCGCATACCATTGTACAATACATACCTTTTCCAAAGTTTATTATCTCAACATTACTATTAGTGGCTACGTATAGTATGTAATTTATACGTAGTTGATGTCAGTTTGTATGTATACTATGCCTTTTACGGTAAAAATGGTCTCATTTATTCTAAATAAAATTCCGTAAATAACTAAAGACTATTTCACTTATAACTATGAATAAGCAATACTTTTATTGTTATCTCATCTTTACTATGTTACAGAGTTTATTGAAAAAATTTAATTATGATAATACATTAGAATAAAAATGTATTGAATAAATACTAAACTTTTAAAGGATGTAGAATATAATATTTACTCCTTATAGGTACTTACATAGAATGCACCTTTACCTAAGTGAAACATAATGGATCAAGAAAATAATGTGCTGCATACCAGTGAAACATAGTTTGTGTGAATTTTACCCATTTTACAGTATAATATTATGTTAATATATTGTACTTAGTATAATTATAAAAAAAAACCCGTTGAAAATACCTATAGTAAGCTACTCTATCATACTAAACTACTATACACATAACTTTTTTTTTGGCACATTCCTTGATATCGATGTCTAAGTATATTTTCAACAAATAAGGATTAGCATTTAATATTGAAAAATATCTTGCAGATAAAAAAAGGAAATACGCATTGAATTATATTTACAATGTCTACATATTTACAACGAATTAATTAACAGCACATTTTTCTTATGAGTGGGTTTTAACCTTTCAGGTAGTAGACAGCTATGACGTAAACTCTTCCCGGTATATTAAGAATTCCATTTATATTTTTTTTTTTTTTTAATAACGCAATACCTTACGTGTTAACTGTAGCATAGTTCAATCGTTTTCGATGATTGATTCTTCAAGTCGGCGTAAATTATATCAAGACGCATTAAAAGCATGTCGGACACGAAAATCACGGGTCGATGCCGAGCTAGATGATCATCTGGTCTGAAGATACATATAGTAATGTTTTATTTACTAAAGTTTAATTTATTTCTAATCCATCAAAAATGTTTTAATCATATATAAATTACTAAAGTACGATTTTAAGTCCTGAGACAGAGAGTAGGTAGCTAAACAGTTATATTGAATTTAAACAATACATTATCTTGTCCACGATATTCTTTACAATTAATCATTTTTCTAGATATAAAAAAATTATTCATCTATAGATCGAAAACTTAACATGGATTGATAGTTTCTTCTTAATTTATTATTATTTTCAATAATAATTTAATAAGCGTAATAATTAAAAAACTAATATTGATAATATAATAGTAGTACCTATAGCTAATATATTAAATAGAAAATATTTAAAAAAAAAAACAATTATAATTGCAAATTCAACTTATAAAATCTCAATAATGATAACTGATTTACAAATTTACTACACTAGTAAATATAAATATTCAAAAATAAATAAATAATTTAAATTTATAATATATAATACGTAAAGAACACACAGCAATTTAATTTCCACATTGTTATAAACAACAATTAACAGAAGAGCAAAATAATATAATTCGGATATAAAAAGCAAATTGGATTAAATTTGAAATTATAGGTAATAAATGATAAAAATAAAATATTGGTGTATTATAAATATTTATTACATGAAAACATCAAAAAAATACAAATGTAATTTATTATAAGGTTAATTGTGGTACTAATCTATAAATTGATATATAAAATGAATATAGTACTTAAATACTTGAAACATCTTAAGAAATTAGTTTTATAATCATATAAAATAATAAATGATTAAAAATAAAATTTTTTTCAAAAAAAACTAACCTGCAATTTTTAAGGTAATTTTAATTTTTGGCAAAATACTAATACTACTTTTACCACAGCCACAACAGCATGGCGCCGAAGAAGCCATTTGAACATACACAAATAACATCTAAAATAATTATAAATATAAAAGTATTATTAGAACATTAATAATATAATTTTCAAATTATTAAAAATCGGGTTACACGTTTTGCTAAATAATAGGTTATTGGGTGTCGGGTGTACCTCGCTATTATAAGTAGATCATTGCAATGGATTAAAATTTGATTCAATAAAATTATTTGATAAATCTATGCCTAGGATAAAAGATTTCGAGAAAAAACCGCTCGTCAGCCTAACTTAGCCAAGATTTTTTTCACATATAATTATATTTCTGTAAGTAATTTATGTTTTTATTAGTAATGCGGTAGGTGTAGTTTGAAGTTTGAATTAATTTTCATCAAAAACAAATCGCAAAATTACTTAGTAACTATTACAATATTATTACCCAGTTGTTATTCATATATTGAGTCAATATATACGTACTGTAGAACGAAAACGATAAGGTTCTTTGAAAAATTATTAGCTTCAAATTTATCAAATTTATTACAATTTCGAAAATGTCGTTATGTATAAAAAATGATAATTTATGACATAAAGAAATGTTTTTATTGAAATAGTTTTTTAATTCGTAATAAAATAAAAAAAAAACTATTGAGGATTGATGTTGTTACACGTTTAGATGCATGTTACTTGTGTCCCGTAAGACTGTCGATAGGAATTTCTACTATCACAGCAGCCAGCGGGTAAATTAAATCCCACGTGTTTAGACGCAGCTTATCTATCGTGTCCTAAATGGATATTTTGTGACGTTATAATTTTACATTTTGAATAAAATAAATCAAAATAAAGACATTGTTTTGGCATAGTGGACACAATAATAATATATTATATTAAAGATATACGAATGTCTCTATGAACCAATTGTTGTCAATACCGTACACGTATTCAAGTATATTAGCTCAAATGTGCAGTTTAAAATGAAATAAGAATTTCATCGTTTTGAATTCAATATTCCATGTCATAAAAATGCATTGAAATTCAATCGTTCATAGTACATTTATATAGCTACGCAAAACTTTTTTTTATCTCCAAAATAATATTATAAAGAATTTATGATATTATATTTTCAAACCATAAGTATTAAAATCAAAAATTATATCAATTGTTCAAATTTTAACAAAATCGGATATTTCAACAAAAATACTATTATTAGTTATTTTTTTGTAATTAAAAAATAGTATTTACGACTTAAAATTTGTTTACATTTTGTTATACTTTTCTATACACTAAAACATTTTCAAATTATTTATATTAATTTTAAGCTATTGCCTATTTATGC
Source organism: Pentalonia nigronervosa (assembly GCA_014851325.1). Classification (NCBI taxonomy): domain Eukaryota; kingdom Metazoa; phylum Arthropoda; class Insecta; order Hemiptera; family Aphididae; genus Pentalonia; species Pentalonia nigronervosa. The sequence continues at coordinate 87,052 of JACXSJ010000848.1, read as the reverse complement.
CATGAACCTATTCACACCATTCTATGGTAAGTCAGGATATTGAACTCAAAAATTAATCACAATATTAAATATACATATATTATTATTATAATGTATCATATAATAATTGCGTTTTTACCAAAATTTGAATCATTAATTTAAAACTAATATCAATACTTAGTAACTATATGTATAGTTATTACATATTATAAACATATAATAACATATACATTATACCTGCTAAGTAATAAAAGCTGACAGTCTCCGTTCAGAACCGTTTTTCGTATGCATAGTTTAATAACCATTGAATTTGAATACAACACGTCTATTACAGTCCATTAAATCTATTACTTAGTGACTACCTATGATAACTATACAGCAGAATAAATTTCCCGATTTTTATCTTTCCCCATGATTTTTTTTCTTTTTTACCCCTCCCTTCTGTTTTACCAACCAGAACAAATTTGATACTAAAACTCTTAAAGTTAAAAATTAAAGGATTTTTCTACAGTAAAATCTTTTCAGATTCACGATGTTTTTTTTTTTGTAAAACTAATATAACTATAAATAATTATTTATATAAAAAACATCGTGAATCTGAAAAGATTTTACTGTAGAAAAATCCTTTAATTGCTCTTTCCGAGATAAAAAAAATACATTAACTCAAGTTAAAACTAAACCTAAAATAATCTGAAAAAATAATTTTTCCTCTTTAACTGTTAAACGAGGTACAATTTCCTATGAAGGACTAGGTATTTGCAGATACTACTGGCTGAAAAAAACCATGATGGAACACTTGAACACTCAATTCCATAAAAATACAGCATCCCGTGATCAGAGCTATTCGGTAACAGGTAATTATACTAATCAATTAGCAATAAGATGCCGCCAATCCAAAACGACCACAAAATATAATAACGTTATGATCGCATTCTACAATAGGTATAATATTTACGCTTGATCGCCAGTTTTAACCAATAGTAGACACAATTTTGGGTCTCAAAGGGTAATTGTATGAAAAAAATCATTTAAATCAACAAATAAGTCATCAAATCTTTAAATAAAAGTAAGATATTCATTTAATATTCAACATAATATCGTAGTTAAAAATAAAAATAACCTATCGTGTAAAATATTATCAAATCTATGATCATAGTTCATTTTTAATTTCTCAAATTCGACCAATCTCTTCATCAAAGTATTGTTGTTTATTTTTATCAGCAACAACAGCCACCACAGCCACCACAGCCACCACAGCCACCACAGCCACCACAGCCACAGCAACTCCCACAGCAACTCCCACAACCACATTTGCAAGGAGCCGACATTGATGTTTGGATGTACATCAGTAATATCTAAAATGATAAATAATTGTATTTATACGTGTAACTACTCCGAGCGGAGACTGTCTGTCAGCCTACATATTTTTTAAGTAATATTTTATTAAATATTTATATTGCTCATCAGTAATTTATTTTTCTATTAGTTATACGGTAGGTTGAACTAATTTATGAAAAAAACCACATATGTTATATATTAATTACTATATTATTCGAAAACAATTCTCGAAAATATTGTTCCATCAGACGGTATCAGTAGATACCCTAGTAGTACACAAATATATTACACTGATGCGTTTAAAATTTATAAAGAAGTCAATCTTATGATATCATAGGCCGGGAAAACAATAAATATTCACTTCCTTTCCAATACCTACTATTATTTATCAAACAGATCAGACATACGCCATTTACAATTTTATAAAAATCACCACAATTTGGACTTGTCTATAATCGTTAGTACCTAACTCTATGAGCACCATACAATTATTCACAAATCTCTACTCAAAAAATTAACTAGGTCAACACATCCAAAACTAATATCAACTATTAATAAACGAATTACATTCATGTGGGTCCTCTCCCAATATGAGATACCCGGAAACAAAAAGCAAACTTATTTTTAAACGAAGCCACCTCATCGCAACATTTTATAAGAATAAGCATAAACAACTCCACTGAGATACTCAATACTATCAACCAAAAAACAATAGAAGCATGTAAGAAATATTGAAATAAAATACCATTTACAAAAAATCGAGAAATACAAAACCTTCTATTAAATAATGGAATTCGTCCCTTATTTTAAAATGAAGAAATTAAGTCATAATCATCCAAGTCAGAGTAGGACATACGTGTTTAAGTGCATTTAACCCATTTCGTCCTCGTCACCAAAGAACAGACCCCAACACATAGTGGCCTAATGCACAAAACACACCAAAGCACGAAACATTATTATTGGTCTATCCCAGGGGTCGGCAACTGGCGATCGCGATCCGGATCCGGACCGCGAAAGGCAAAACTCTGGACCCCGTAAACACATTGTACCTGATTATGTTATTTACCATAAAAGTATATACTATATATTATTATATTGTTTTATTATTATTATTAATAGATATAATATAATATAATAATAATATAATATGATATTATTATTAATATCATTTTCAAAAATGAATTTACCGAAAAACAAATATCAGGCAAAATTAACAAACTCTCGCCTTTAGAACACATTGCGCATACGCTGTTCTCTACAAATTCCCGATTTTAAAAAACTGGCTAAGGAAAAGAAATGCAATTTTTGCATTAAATTACTTGTTAAATTATTATTATACAACATTATTATTAATTACCTAATATTGTAATTCTCTAGTTATTTTTTTTTTATTTTTATACTGCTATTTTTCAAATATAAAGATTTAAAAGACATTTTTTCACTGAACCTCATTGATTTATTATTTTAATCTTTAGGGCTCCAATAGAAATTACTTGTCGGCCCCTGATCTATCCTCACTAAAATGCATTTAATTTCTTAAGTATAAACTTATGAGTCAAAAATTGAAAATATTCGTGCATAATGTTATTTTATTTTATTTATAGCCTGTAATCTTATTTAAAATTAGACTAATAAGTAATAACTATCAGTGTTGAAGCAACTACACTGTTAATAGGTTTTAGATAGAAAAACGTACAAAACAATTATTTATTATTTTAGAAAATATGAAATTTAAAATGAGGAATGCAGTAACATACACACACACACACTATTTTCAAATTAATTTTTGTTTACGATATTTACTTTTTAACTGCCACAGGATAGATGGATAGAAGATAAACAGAATAAGTCAATAAAAAAAAATTTTAAGTACCGGCTCGAACAATTAAAAATATTTGTGAGCGATTATCATAGTGCGGGTGATACGACAGTGTGCAATAAACATGATGGGGAAAAGCTTAAACGACTTTTTTTTTATCAGGATGTAAAGGGCAGGACAATCATGTAAAAAAAAAACTATGCAGAAATTATGAATATATAAAATTCCAACATTGTTGTGCGGATACATATTAAGGGGATTCAACACGGCTGTGTTTTCTATCAAAATAAACCGATATTTGGCAACTGTACTAACAGTCCTAGTAATCGGTAAAATATTCTGAAAACATATTTGAATTCGTCATGATATTGATTTGAAAACATCGTTTCTATTTTTTTAGAAATTGATCACCTAAAACCTTCAAAGTTTAAATATGAAACTATGAATTATAAGAACTTTAAAATATTAGCGATATTGAACTAAAAAATTAATTCAGAAATGTATGAAAGTCGTTTTCAATCAAACTTCATGACGAATTCAAATATGTTTTCAACATTTGTTTCCGATTACTAGAATAGTCTGCATAATTGGCAAAACATTGATACTTTTAGACAAAAAAAAAAAAAAAACAGTAAATAATGTTCGACAAGCGCCCGAGGGTGCGTTTTTGACTTGTGCTTGCGCGTGCAAAAGTGATCATTTCTTTTGATTGTCTCGCACTAATGATCATTTACTACAAACGCAAATACACGCCATGCACGCACGAACTATGGTAAAATCGCCTGTATTCAACTCCTTGAAAACGAGCGGTATCTAATCCCCTTAATAGTATTACGGTTTGCTGTCTGCGTGCGAAATGCGTTATGTGCGTTGCATTCCGCAACAGATTTTTTTCAGTTACTAGTTCAACAAAAGACTTGTTTATTATTCCATTTTTATTATTATTGAATAACACGGATCATAAATCTAGAGACGGACCTGACCCGCACTGATATAGCCACCACGCCACAGCGTCTTATCGCTTACAACGCGATCACATTATTGTGTTCAGTGTCAATAACACGGGACACGACCGGCGGTCACGCATTGACATTTTTGATGCCTCAAGCCTCTGAGCGTGTGTGCACACTGTGCGTGACGCACGTAAATAATTCATGAGCCTTTAATTATTTTTTTCCATTAAACAAGCCATTTTATCAGTGTTTAATATTTTTCACAAACCACGCACGTAGCGTTGCTTATAATAATAATGATAATATAATATATAGAAAAACCCCGTGTGTGCTGGAATGACCGATAGTCGTCGGCGGATTTATTGAATGACCACTAAAATTATACAGGTACGTCGGCCGATACAGTGTGGTACATAGGTACCGAATTACTGAAACTACTGGAATTGTTGCGCTAAACTGGTTTATAACGAAATCGATATTGTTTTTTCGGCATAAATAAAAAAAAAAAAAAAACGACAATTGATACACGAAATTTTCACCAAATGTTTATATTACCATTTTCTATACACAACAAAATTTTAAATATATTTTGACACTTTTATAGCTAATTGTAAGTATACGAAATATTGTGTTTCTTAAAAATTATTTTTTATAATTATCGATTAAAACATTTTTATTATGTCAAAAAGCTTAAAAAAAATAATATAAGTTTCCTCGTAAATTGTTATCATAGTTGTTAAAAAAAATATTAAAAATATATACGCACAGTTTTTTTTATAAGCATTTAAACTTCAAATTTTGACTAAAGTTTGTCAAAATATCGAACATAAGAATCAAAAAAATATTTTAACATAGTTGTTTTTTATAGACATTTTAAGTCCAAATTAAAAGAATAACGATGTTAGTCGTTTCATGTTTCCTCCAATACTCAAATCAACCTATTTTATTATTAATATTAAAATGAATTATTTTAATAGCAATCATATCATAAAATACAAATATTAATGTAGGCTGACAGACAGTCTTCGCTCAGAATCGTTTTTAGTATACAATGATTTTATTTCATTGAATTAAAGTTTAATACAACCACTACAGTGACTCCAACCACTTTCCGACCTTTTTATATCATTTTATAATCATTATTTGCAATATTATATATATATATTTATATGTAAACATTACAAACCGTGCTCAACGCTAATCGATAAAGTGTTTTCAATTTTTTAAATCATACGTAGTATAATTGTTATGTGGGCAACACGTTAATCGTAATCTCGTTCCCAATTGCGATATTTATTTTTTTTTTTTTGTTTTTTAATACGCGTTTTCGTGGGTTTTCTTCACTATTTTACCCTTTTATACCGGCGGAAAGACAGTGAGGTTCAGACTCTAAACTCGTCTGGACTTTAGAGCGTATGTCGGAAGTGTCGCCCGGCGACATAAGGGTCTGGCTGCGAAATGCCGCGCCTCTCCCGGCGGAAGAACAAACGAAAAAAAAAAAAAAAAACGACAAAATAAAACAAAATTCGCAGCAACGACGAATGTACGGCTCGGCGGCACTGCGCCGGGCGAACAAACTCGCGCGCTCGTCATCATTGTCATCATTATTATTATTATTATTGCATACCGATAAAAGTGCGCCGTGCCGGCGGCGCGTTTGTTTTCACACGCATAACTCACCACGGCCACGACGACCAACGTCCACTTCCGGATGTCGGGGACGCCAACGTGCCGGTCCATTTCGCTTGCGTCCACCGCGGTGTCACTGTGGTGCGGCGGTCCCGTGTACGCGCGCGCCTGCTTGCGGGCCACAGACAAACGCGGTTTTGGCGATGTACGGCCGACGACCTTGGGCCACCGGACGCGTCTGATGTCCCGGAGCGTATGCACGCGCCCGTTTTATACCCGCCAGAGACGAAATTGTCGCGTCAAACAACACGCCAATGCCAATATTGACGATCGCTGCGGGCGCTGTCGAAACCGTTGTGGATTCCGGTCGCGCAAGTGTCGCGTCACTATCGGATCTACGGTTGGTGGCGGTGAGGGGGGGGGGGGGGAGGTATTCGGATCCCCGGCTTAAAACTTCGGACCGTGAACGTCCGTCCGCGATCGGTAAACCCGCGACAGCAATAGCCTACGATAATATAATATTTTACCGGGTCACGAGTGTGAAATGTTCAACGCGGGATTTTGATTTTGAGTATTTCAAAAAACTAAGACCGTAACCCGACTCGTAATATTTAAATTACATTTTGAAATGTATTTTGAATTTTCGCGAGAACGTGTGCACTTGGTTAGACCTGTACCTCGATGTATTTTGAAAAACGCGTATTATTTGATTATACGACTTTGATTTATATTCAATGTGCGAGTGTCTATATACGTATTATGCAATGATATTTTATGGATTATAAATTATTTCTGCTGTGGAGAATAATTATTATATAAAAGTGACAATCCATCACACAAAGAACAAATCGTACTGATTTAAATCCCGTGTAAGTGTATATATCTATAGTTTTTGCATATAGATATAGTGATGACAATGTTACAGCGTAATGCGAATACTCTGCAACGTACAAAATAAATTTAAAAAGGCAATATTTAATGACTTATATAAAAGCGAAATTAATATATTTTATACGATATCAATAATATGCAAAATGTTAATCCTTAATGAGTTCCAACGCCGTTTAATTTAACCACTTAAAATATTTGGCATGATCAATATATAGCCTGTGCACCGACTTTCTTTGAACACCATTTGCTTGCTTTTTCACGGGGTGGATCCAAGCATTATCTACTACTGTATTTTTATTATTAATATTATTTATTTAATTTTTTTTTTTAAGAAAAACATTAATGAACACTTATTACAATACATGAACAAAGATCAGAAAGTTCACCCCAGTTATGCATTTTTGGAAAATTTTAATTCGTGCGTGTTATTTGTTAATGTAAGTGTAATCACTTAAACTGTCGGTTGTCAAGAAATAATAGTTCCAATACTATAGGTATACAAAAGTTTTTTTTAAAAATGTAATTTTAATTTAAATTTAATCATTTAAATATTTTTAAACAATAGACTGATGAAACATTTACATTAATAAATATAATAAATAAACCCAATTATTTGTTGAAGTTCTAAAGACAATAGAATCACTAAAAGCTACAGGTACGTTCGTAATATACGAAATGTTGAAAAATTAGATTTGTAGGTTGTTAAAATAATTTATAATCTTGTTTCTGTCCACCATGCTGTCCTATCGATTCATTGAGGTGGTTATCATTATCAATATTTATTAAATAGTATAATTCTTAAAATATAAGAATAAATAACTAAAATAAAAACAATATTATCTTAACACCGAATATCGGAATTGAATAAGATTAAACAAACAAAATATAGACAGGCAAATAGATATCGCTCTACTGTTGATTAGGTTTCATATAGGTCACTGTAGATGATAACTTGTGTTAAATTTAAATTTAGTGATAATAATATTATATTATTGTATACAAAAAAACATTCTGAGCGAAGACGGTCTGTCAGTCTTTATTATAAAATATATTATGTATTGTATCATAATAAAATATATCCCGAACAAAGTCAATATACTCAGCTAGTATTTTATATAAATATTAAAATATGAAATGAAATAAGAATATACCAAACTTTAAAATAAGAAGTAATGCATCATATATATATATGAGTATATTAAGTATTTATAAACTAGGTACATCAATAAATTGTAATATATAAATATATAATATGTTACATAAAAACACCATGTTATATTAATTTTTAATAGATTTTTTGTCATAGAACAATATTAAATTGACTACTTTCGTAAGAATTTAATTGAATATAGATTTCAATTTAAAACATTATTATCCATAGTTTTATTTTATCATAAGGTATTTTCAAAATAATTCATATTATATCGATCTGACGATTTTTCTTTACAGTGTGTTACTATTGACACTATTATTGTTAAGTTTATTAAAAGTGTTGTAAACTGTAGTGCGTTAAATTGTTCGTTTTGTACGATATAATCATTAAACTAATAATTTGAATTGATCGAAATGAGGAATCTAATTTAGTTATTCAACAAAAATGTGTGTTCTTCTTGGTACACTTTAAACGTGCACAATATAAAATCGTCCAAGGACAAATGCCTAAATAAATACATGCACTTTGACTCGATTTCGGTATTTGCTGTCAAATAATTGATCTCTCAATTTATTGACAAATGATAAATGAAAAACATTAGTCATGCATTTATTCCCCACCTGCGCAATCAGTTCTTTAAATAAACATGTCCAATTGATACGAACACGTGTGTTGTATCCTTTTCGTAAACGGTTAAAATTCATTAAAAAAAAAAAACTTGTTTGCTCGAGGAGATATGGCAGGTTTTTTTGATTACAAACAACTAAGTACATGTTATAACAATAAACCAAACAAAATCAAATATTTAAAAATACACGTTTTATTTGTATGATGGAAAATAAAATTACAAATTTGTTGACATTTGTTGCTGACCTTATATTTTTCACGGGCAAAATTTTCTAAAAAAAAAATTGATTCGAACATGAATATTATTCAATAATTTACAGCAATATTCTTTGACGTGCATTTAGTTTTTAATTGACATTTAATACGAGCGGCGTTGATTAAAATAATTATATTGCAAATGAAACTAAAATATTGCATAAACATTAATCACCTGACGCAGAAACATTTTCTGAAACGAAAACATCCTCTTAAAAAACACTTGACGATATTCAATTTATTGATCACGTATTCACGTGTAATGGTGTTTTAAAACTATGAAAACACAATTTTATCGTCCCGTTCCTAAAACGGAAGGCATTAGTCGATTTTCTATGGAAATCGGCATCTTTCTAAACCCATAAATAACTTTTTATAATATCATCTACTTGTGCATAATATTAAAAATTAAACTTATTGTGTTTTGTTGCGAAATGTGTTTATCGCTTTTCATTCATCTATTTCATTAAATATCAATGTTATTTTTTTTAACTCATCAGATTATACTATTGTAAGTAGAACGGACAAAATCATGTTGTAGATCTGTGTAAATCGAATACCTACCTAATTGTTTTTGAGAGTACCTAATTTTCTTTTAATTTTTCTATTGCTGTGATCAGTTTCCCGTTGGAAAACTTATAAAAACGATGAACATGTGGTTCGATTTAGTGAAAGTTCTATTTATAAATAATACCAATATTGATTTAATTCAAAAAAATGTATCGAAATTATACAAAAATAAAAATAAATTTTTTTCAAACGTGTTACAAAATGATTTTTTATTTTGGAAGCATTTCGAGTATTTCTCATATACACTATAAAGCAAGGGTTGCCAAATGATATTTTTTTAAGGGCCACATTAGAAATCTCGACATTTTTCGAAGACCATCAAAATTTAAAGAACATATTTTCAACATAATATTATTATGAAATTATAAATAATGAAAACATAATTTAATGTTATACAAATATTTGAATCCATGTAATATAAAAATTAATTATCATCATAATATGAATAAAAAATTGTTTAATGAGAAAAATGACAAATACTCTTAACTAAACTGCTTGAAGTATACACTTACGATTACAGGTTACGCAAATATTGCCTCCAATAACACCTGTAGGCAATGGAAGTAAAAAAATTTTATCTATCTAGATTTGGGAAGCGATTCGTGTAAAGTGTCTTGAACACTGGCCGATGTATTCCGATAAACCCAGCTTAAGTGCAATCATTGTAAAAGTTTAAATGTTTATAGAAAGTCGTTTTTATTTTACAACGATTCGATTGATTTTAACACCGCAGTGGATTTGCCACAATGCTGACACATCTGTAAAAAGTGTCGTCAAGTAATACTATTCTCGAATTTTGAATATTACGCAAGTAACTTGTAGCGCAAATGTACTGAAATTGTTGACTCATCGAATCTGTTTATGATCAACTACATTTCGACCTATGAATTCGTGAGACAATATTATAGTGGTATAATACAGCTCTTAACCTCGTAAATAGGGTGGGTAGTAGGAGGAGTGTTGTGTCGAACGTGCATAAAAATTATAGTTTAATAGGTAATAGGATAAAAAAGCCACAGACAAAAAAGACGCGGATAAAAAAGCCACAAACAAAAAAGAAGCGAAATAATCTATAGGCACAAGGTATCTCGTCGCGCGTGTTCTACTTTCAACTTTTTGTATTCAATATTTTTGTGTTTAAACAGTTTAATAAAATTTATATTTATATTTTGTATGATATAATATATTATTAATATTTATTATATGCCTACAATTATAGATAAAATATATACTATTTTTTTTTTGGTTTTATTAATTACTATTATGAGTCTAATATTTTTACAATATTATTGTTCTACTTACATACTTTATGGTTGTAATATCCATATAACTGATTTAATCACAGCATTTATCAACTCCTGACGTCATATTATATCATATAAAATATAAGGTATAATAATTAGGTAAGTCGGGTTTGACTAATAAAGTCGTCTTCATACCTTCACCTAACCTTTTTTAATGGTTTCAAACATGCCGTTAACAACTGACAGTATGTGCACACACATTATAATCTACACTGGTATTATATGACCAGCAAAGATTATATCATTACTGAATAAATATTTTAGTTCCATCTTAACGATATTGGATGAGTGTAAAAATGTAGTAATAATAAACTAAAATCTTACCAAACGCGAGGTAGAAACTATTATTAAATGCGCTCACGTATGAGCATATATTTAATTATTAACATTTTATATACATCAAAACAAACTTTATCGAAGAAATAATAATACGTAATAACCCGACGGTTAAATCGCATTAAAAATTCTTTAATCCCTTCTTCTGATCGCTCGCGTGAAACCATAAAAACTTCGAGAAGTAGAGATTTCCGGAAAATGTTTATGAATAGTTCGTACAACAATTTATCGCTTACGTCATCAAACAATATCAAAGCTCGTCAAGAAAATAGTGAATGAAGCAAGGTTCTGTGCCATATTATATTTTATGGTGTTTACTGTGCATGTGTAGACACGTTGACGTCACCGACCGACTACGACAACGATCTACAGCCATCCATTGATACGCACTAATCAGCTCATTTACGCCATTCAGTATATAGGTAAGTGATTACTTCGTTATATCTATAATCGTTCATAATACTATCGATAACTCGTCTAAAAGCACTTAGGTCTGAACATGTAATGTAAACAGTATGATGTAATAAATATAGTGAGTAATGACTTCCTATTGCCGAATAAAAATCTAGCCAGGAAAAATATTTCCAAAAAAAAAAACATAGGACTATAATATTACTCATAACCACATGAAAATGATAGAATAAATATTTTTAAAAAATCAAGTATTAAAGAACTATTAAATTAAAAAAACCAAAATGTTTAATATTTAAAATAAATTTTGAATACAATTTAACTTAATTATTATCAACTGCAATAAATATAATTATTAGGAGGTGTTTTTACAAGATTATAGATACAATATTCACAAGATAAAAAAAATTAAAATTAAAATATACAGCATAAAATATTATAAAATATTTCAAATGATCGATAATAATAATTAAATAACAATTAAGCAATAGTTAATAAATGTAGAGTCAATTATTCGTAAATAGTCAAAATATTTGAAAACGTAATATTTTATTTCGAAGATTTTTTTTGATGAAAGATTTTGACGAAGATTTATTGTGCAACCTCATGCTTGGTGGGGAAGTTAAGTATAATAAAAGTCGATTTCGTCCAGAGCCTATTCTTACCCTTTTTTATAATAAAAGTTTATTCTTCTATTGGATTATGTTGTAAAAGGCACATCTATTAGATGGTAAGATATAACTCAAAAATCGTATTATTTAAATGATTTTTAAAATTATAAATTCAATTGCATACGCTTTACATTACCGTATTATTTTACCTAACATTTACCTGACCCAAAGTCAAAGCTAACAAAGTGAGGTGGGTCAATCATGATGATGATTTGATACGATACAAAATAAAATGAATAAGTTCATTTATAAATAACTTGACCACTTCGTAAAAATATAACAAAATCAAAATGTAATACAATTTCATAAAAATGAGTGAACTACTAAAAGATAAAAACAATAGCGTCTATAAATAAAACTTTTTGATTACCTAGCTTAATGTTAATTTTAAATTCGTGTTCAAAACAAAAGACTAAATTTACATGATTAAATAAAAATGGAAAACCCAACTAGAATAAAATATTTGCCAATTTGACTTATTTTATTTATTTATTCCCCTTTGCACCCAAGTATTTTGCGTGTGACTATTTATTGATATTTATTTTGATATTTTTATAACAAATGCGTGTTACTATAGTTTTTTAGTGAAAACACATACACGTTTAAATAAAAATACATATATTTTTGATAAGTAATATCTTTCATAAATTTATAAACAGACCAATATTTATTATTTATTTATCAATAGAAATCATAATACATATATTGATTAGTATTAAGTTGACAAAATCGAGTAACTACAAATCCACTCTAATGCTTGATTTGCAACTTTCGCACATTCAATATTTAATTTCTTTGTTTTCAAAATGAAAATTCTACACAAAAATTTGCTAAAATATAGTTCTGGCAAAAATATTTTTGCTGGTTAATTTACAATTTTACTAAAATACTATATAAATTACTCACCAAACTTTATTATCGTGAACGATAATGCTAAGAGAACTCGATCTTACTTTAGTTACTAAAGTAACACCCACTCAATTTTAACAAATATGTATTTTACTGTTGTTATTTTAAAGTTGCGACGTGTGGGTATAAAATCCAGATTTTAAAATATAAATCTTGAAAACTATCGATTCACGGAAATTTAATAAATAAAAACATTATATACCTATTGCGTCATTTTGAGTCCTTACGGATTACGGTGAATTATTAATTTTTTGAAGGTAAGAAAAACGATTATGTATCTCTACACTGGTCCACTGAAAAACATTAGAAATAATTTACGGCATGTAACGTTATAATTACTTGCTACACAAGTCCAAGGAAATATACTATGTCTAGCCCGTCAAACTGTCGACTTTCGCCTTTGACCAAACAGATGAGTAATCTAGTGAGTGGCCGAAACCCAAAAAATACTACTACGATTTTGTAGTTATACATATTATTATATAGACAACAATTATTGTTCTCGTATAGGTAGCTAAACTGCATGACAATCAATCGGAATCATTTTACCGGACGAAAATCGATCGCAAGTTTGACGTAAGTTGCCGGTAATTTATTATCTGAATTAGTCGCGCTATCTTTTGTTGTTCCTATTGTGATCAACATCTTACCATAGTATACAATATAAAATCTATTTTAGAAGACATGATGAAAGTAAGTATATAGATATTATGTAAGTACTGTAAATACCTACTTATTGCAATGATATTTATCAAATATATAAAATTTATGGGGCGAAACAATTTTCGACCAAAATCGTACCCTTCCCTTTTCAGCCGATTCACTTTTGTAATTATTTATACTTAATTTGAATTAATATTATATTATATTTTTTGTCATTCGTTGAATATTTTATATTCATTTATTATAGGTACTATAGTTTGCGATAAATTATATACGATGATATTTCGGCACACCCTTCAAAATAACGTAATGTTAAATTCATTTCCAGCAATTATTATTGTTGTGTAAAAAAAATTCCCTTTACGGGTAGTCATATTACTTAGATATATTATTCCCGTGGAAATATAATATTCATCAGCCGTTATCCTGCTCATAACCTGTTGATCGGTGATATTCAAATGTATATCGATCATTATTTTCAGAATCATAACACATCTGTCTCGTCCAACCGCATTTACTAAGACCTACATTATTAACAGTACAATTATTATTTTCATATGTACGCGTGTCATGTACAGTTAATAGATATGTATTTACTAAGCTTTTAAGTATTCAAGTGAATTAAATTATCTTATAAATAAGATTCGCAATCATAATTATTTTGTAAATGTCAAACCGGCATGCTAAGTATAATATATCGTATATTTCATTTTTAAAGTCGCCTGTTAATTAATTTCCTAAACACGAACAAAGTGTTTTTTAAAAAAAAAAATCAACCAAACAAGATGCTCTTAATATTCGAAAGGTGTATGATCTAAGTTCATTATTTTATATAAACAAAAAAAAAAACTTACTCGGTATGAGTATAATTGAACACAAACATCATTAAAACGAAATCTTTTGTTATTTATCTGTTTAATTAATGTATCAAAATGCCAGTCACTCAAACTATTTAATCGATCAAAAAATATAGTTGATTTTAATATCTAACCGAATTGAAGTATATATTATCATCAATTTATCCGGCCTTGTATAAGCTCATCATCTGAATATAGTTACTGCTACATTGTGCCTACTCATCGTGAATATTGTGTGGAATATTTTCAACCATTACGCGGAAGCAAATCATTTTTATTCAGTGGAAATTGATTTTCTTGTGAGTGATTATTTTTCTCGGAACTTAATATTTGTATACTTTCAGCACGGCTGCTGCTAGCCAGGTTACCTACTGTGCTGCGTTCGGTTATTTAACGCGCGTTACAGGAATGCCGAATTAAACCCCCCCCCCCCCACAACTTCCATAACTCGATTTGTAAAGGATTCAAATCGGAACCTAATCAGAACTTGCTTATATATTATAGTATTAGACATATAAAAAAATGTATCTATTACGTTACGCCGCCCGTTATTCGTCTATAAATCGTGGGCCGCAGTTTAAGCACAAAACCACTGCGTTCAGTGGCAAAAACATATTTTTCCTTAAATTGTTTACCCGACGGCTATAATATCGATTCCGACAAACACGCCGTAATGTACTCCACCGTATTTCCACACATATACACAATAGACGTTGATTTCAAAATCCTATTTGGAAACCCTTTGGATACATTGTTTTGAATTGACTCGACGTAAAGTTTCCGTTTGTTGTGTTATAAATCCGAACAAAGACGACGACGACAAAGTGCATACGAATAGCAAAATAATAACTCTACCGTTGGTATTTTCCAACTCTTCTCCCAAATAGCGTCCGAGCAGAGTTTTTTTTTTTTATTAGTTATAGAAATCACGTCCAGACTACCACCAACGCGGTACCTACCACAAAAATATTCGTCACAATAACACTGGTTTGAAATCAAAAATATATGCGCCGTAGCAAGCATAATAATATCCAACATAATATTTTATCGACCGATACATATTTAGGTTATAATCCAATTCTCGGGTTGATATTAAGTATTTAAATAATGTAGGAAAAAAGCCACGGAAAAATAATCTAAAAGAGTCACAGAAAAAATCAGTTCTTTTATTTATAAAAAATAATTATATTAACTTTTGACAGTTATTTTATTAATTCAATAGTAATAGAAGTAGTATTCTATAGTATTTTATTTTTGAAACCCAGAATAAAGGATGTATAATATGAATTAACCATTAATGAAAAATACTGTTATTAGTAGCGAATGACTAAAAAAGTATTAAAGGGTTACTAGAGGTCAATAATTTTTATACAAATTACCTTCCGACTACAAAAGAGTTGCCTGCCGACGTTCCCATCATTTTATCGTAAACGAAATGGGTCCACTGACTAAATACCTACCAATGAACAGTCAATAAATATACAAGTAGTTCCTAAATGATTCAAAAATGAAATACATATATATTTATCATTTTAACTGATTGATAAGCAAATGTGTTTAACAATATTATATTATTCTCAATAAATTGAGTATAAAGTTCTTTCTATAGACTTAAAATAAAACCATGATGTTAGCCATAGTAAAACATAAAAATATCCATTTACTACTAAATATATTTATTATTAATCGTTATTACCAATGCAATATTACATATACATTACTGAAAACGTATTAATTCATAACAATAACACGATATATTATAAATACATAAATTCATCTATTTACGTAGCATATTTTACCGAAGTTTATGAACCATTACTTAATTTTGTATAGGCGAGTATGAACATTATTGGAAGACAACTCTTATATAATAATTATTATGAAACACGTGATTACCGGATGCAACTGTGGCATATTAATTTTTTTTATTTGCGATAAGGATGGAAGACAACTGGTATGCACCAGATTTACCACACCACGGTTTGAGATGATCTGCAAAATATTTTACCTGAATCTCGAAAAAATACCCTCTGACCGTCCGACGTCCGCCTGGCAAACGAAAAATTGATATCAAAGAATTGTCGACGTACAATTATTGTCGGGAACTGTTAACCACCCAATCTATGTGTAGGTACGAAGACGTACGTTTCGGTGCTTAAATTATGTATACCTATTTCAATAGCTCATGCCGATTTTGTTTATACGATATTTTCAACATGCAGCCTTTCAATATTTAAAACGAACAAGTCAGTAAACCGTTGCTTTAAGATGGATACTGCTGATACTGCTTGTACTCAAACTATTTTTAATTTGTTGCACACTTGAAAAACTGCGATGTTGCATAACTGGAATCGGAATTGTATCTGAGACTGTAACTATTTAAGTTGAAAAAAGCCTCTTTTTTTTTAATAAAAACACAAAATAAAAAAAAAATCTTACATAAAAAAGATACCGCTCTTTTCTCACATTATTTTCGGGATTTTATAACAGAGGCCAGAGAG
The DNA here is from genome assembly GCA_014851325.1 of Pentalonia nigronervosa. NCBI lineage: Eukaryota > Metazoa > Arthropoda > Insecta > Hemiptera > Aphididae > Pentalonia > Pentalonia nigronervosa. The sequence continues at coordinate 70,186 of JACXSJ010000848.1, read as the reverse complement.
TGATTAATTAGAGCATGGGGGTTCTTCACAGCACACCCAAGTACTCACTAGTTATACCTATGGACTTTCGCGTGTATAAGAACCGCGCTAAGTCCTATTTAAACAGTTAAATAATAGCAACTTTCGAGTTGTCGCAAAAGTTCTATATGGACCGCTTCAGCTGGTGCAGGAATGTTAGGTACAACATTGGAGGCGAAATGAAAAATGGCATCCATGGCCAGAACACAAAAAAATTGGTGCGGTGCAGGTTTACCAGTCCTGCAATTTCGAATCCGTCGCCGACGTTGAATTTTCCAATTCTATCCGAAGCCTGCAGTCGTAAAAACACCGTGCACCATAGTTAATACATACCTTTTTCTAAGTATTTTATTTTGTGAGTAGTAATGAGTTACTTCGTGCGGTTGGCACGTGTACTTTGATATTATAAGTATCACGTGACAAACGCCACAGGCTGGTTGAACGAGGCAGGAAAATCAGAGGAAAACGATTTACGCAACGTTGTGGTTAAAATTTTAAAATTTATTAAACAAAAAAAAAATAATCATTTTCATTTAAACGTCTAATCATAATAATAGGCAGTAAAACTATAGTAATCCAGATCTATAATGTGCACGTAACTAATACTATAATATATTATAATATTCAGACTCAACATCGAGTGTCGAACTGTACAAACAAAGTATAATTGTATGCTATTAGGTACAGTATTAATGGAATTAATCAATAATTATTATTATGAGTTATAAATTACGATTAAGGTAACTATAGAGTACTCATGTTATATAGTAATAAAGGCGTTTGTAGATGTTTAAAATTCTAATAAAAAATATTTTGTGTCTCCGTGGTGTGGTGAAATGTTCAACGAGAAAATAAAAAAATCACTCCTTCTTGCAATGGTAACATGAACAACTCAATGCCGATTTGAACACCAGTTTTCGCACGCCCTCCAGACAGCGGACGTTAACTTCGACCTGAAATCAAAATAATTGGTCGTAGTTAATACATCATCAGGTGAAAGATACTAAATTCGTTGCCAACGGAAATTGGTGAAATGTGAATTCCGTGATCATTTCAATCGTTCGATACTTGTCATAGAATATGCTACGATATATTTATCATGATATCGGTATTTATGATTAAAAATTATTTATGTTTCCTACGAGCAGTTTAAATTATTTAAATGTTTCCAAACATAAAGTTGACGTGACCAATAATTACTATTAAATGTCTGTAATTTCGATAAAATAATATTAATATTTCGTATTGAACTCATAATATTATTATTATATGAATATAAATACAACAAACTATATATTATACGTGTATAATATTAATGCTGGGCAAACTATTATATCAACGCTTCCGTCAGCATTAGCCCAAAGATAAACGTCAGTGATTGAAATTCAATTTGCTCCACTTAACTCTGTAAACTTTGCTGAAAATGCTGTATAATCTCTTTTAATGTAATATTATGTCGATTAATTACGTAGATGGTACCACCCAGGTAACCACCATACCTAAATTTCCATTAGTATTTTTTGTCGTCAAAACAAGTAATTTAATTTGTGTACAATAAGGTAGAGGTTTGTATCGGTATAATTTATGTGCATTGAGTGCAGTTTTGCATCTGATGGTACACCGACGACCTGAAAGAAATGCGATTGTGAAATACTTTTGTAAAACTCTTGATGCACCCCATAAAATTATATCGGCTATAACCACGAATTAATTCCAAACAAATAGAGCACAGTTATTAAAATGGCAAAGCACATCAACTGATGCCGATTCTTAGCAGTTATTTGATTATCGAAATTCTCAATTTGCCGAGTTTTCGTGTTTGATCGATGTGGTATGTCACAACAATATTTTTTAATATAAAAAATACGTGTATGCATATTATTTTTGACGGTAAAAATGTTGTCTATATCAGAAAAGCCATCGTCGTCACATCGTTTACAACATTTATAGGTACCTAATAGTCACGAGTGATAAAATTGTCTATAAAAAGTGCGTTAAAGCAAAGGACACCTCGGGAAATTAATTTGTCTGTACCATTCAGCTCTAAAACTTGAATATCTATAAAGTATAATGCATACTATTCATCTGATTAAACATCAAAAATCTAGTTGAGAATACGACAATATAGGTTATTTAAATGCTCATATTTTTTTAAAAAAAAATTAAATTATAATATGATAAGTCAAAAAATTGTTTTTTTTATCAATAACTCAAAAATTCAGCTGTCATTAATTTATAGTAGTAATATCATACGTTTATAATTCTTACGCATGCATCCGTAATATAAGTCAGTCCATTACATTATAATTATTATTAGCTGCAACTGTTACATTTTACCAAACTTCAACATAATTACAATTTATGATACAATATGTACGTACTTAATATTATAAACATGACGATCGAACGACAAAAATCAATTTACGTGATTAACGAGCTAAAATCTGACATGGCTTCAGACCGCATGTGGTTATACACATTATGTGTGTACAAAAGGTGTTAATTCTGCCACTGATTGACGATATAATATTATTATGGGCACGTAATATTATTACCTGTAGCAGACCCCTAATTGAATATTAACCAGATACACTGTGTAAATGGTAATTTAACACCCCAAACGTTCAGTCTGGACACGATTGATATGTAAGGCTTTAAAATATATGTTAATTATACTTACAACCGAATACTTAAACAGTGCTAAATTATAATGCAAAATCTGTGTACGTCTAAATGTATAAAACTGTGTATATGACGTATCTTTAAGATATTTGCCTAATTTATGACTTATCTAACAATACTCTATTGTGTTTTCAGAAATTATTAATTTTTTAAAAAAAAACACATATTATGATATATAGTAAAACCTACTATAGCAGACACGTCTAATTAGCGGGCAAAAATTCAGCAAACGAGAGTGCCTAGTATTCAGAAGTTTCACTGAAACAGCATTTTTTCCAAGCGCCCATGAAGCTTATTGATCAAGATGGGTTTGGTGTGTAGTCATTGTAAATAACATAAAAATAATATATTTATTATAGTTGGAAACGTCTTGTATTGAAGTTAAAAAATGATTTTGAACTCTAGACTATAGCAGCTAGTGATCTGAATATAACATTTCCATGGGCTCTTTGAAGACATTTAAAAGATGAGAAAAATTTACGATGTTCATATAGATCTACTGAAGTGAGTGTCGTCCATTTACAGTAGAAATAATAAATTATCTCCCGATATCCATTTCGATGACTCTCCTGTAGTAATACTCCTCTCAATTGAAACGAATGCATTTTTCACTAAAATATTTTGTGTTTTGATATAAATAAAATGAACAATGATTTCTATAGCTCTTATATTAAAAGTCGGTCAACTTCAAATACAAACTTGATGAAAACGAAAACTGTGAATGTATTTATCATTTCAAAAGAAAAGACAACAATAACTGATATCAAAAGTAAATAACGGTGCAGTGTAACTGTTATAAAGTTTTTATTATGATACAAATTATAAACTTGACAAATACCTATACACACAAAAATAAAAATAATTTGAACTCCTTTACGACATGTTCATTGTATGACTATGATGATATAGACACCGACGATCAATTATTTTAATCAATAAAATATTTTGATTAAAAATTGAAATGATACAACACGATGGTGTGGCACACCAAAGATGCAGAACAAACATTTTACAGACGTATAATAGTACAAAGTACAGACGTCTTTAATGTTCGCTTATTTGTAGGAAAAAAATAAACTTTACAAACCTAATCGTGCCAGTAGTGCATAATTATAATAATATTCAAATACCAATAATTATGTAAGTCTTCACAGGCACGGTGGGTGGTCATCTTCACCCTTATCAAATGCTATCAATGGCTTTGACGAAACGCATGCCCGTCGTGTCTGTATCGTAATTCGATTTTTATTCAATATCATTATTACAATAATATCAAATTTCACTCGGATGTTGTGGCGCAGGAAATATTATGTGCTAACAGCAATATTAGATCTACCAGACGTTCTCTACCACTGGTGCAATGACGTTGACGAAACTGAATTTGTAAATTGTTTTTCGAATATTTTTCATAGTCAACTTACCGAGAAAGCGATAACCGTGTCTAATACGGAAAACATAATATTTATTGGTTTTTATTCGTTACTAATTTCAGTTCGTAGAATGTTCGACGGGTACATACTACAAATGTTGTCTAGCCCGTAACCGCAATAACTCAAACAAATATTTGCCGGTTGTACCGTTCGAATCATTTATAAACACACTTCATACGTCACGAGTTTATGGCACTTAATGTATCAATTACGGGCTAAAATGTAATAAAGGGTGGCACGCGAAATTCGTATTAAATGCTTTGGCAGACATGTATTCAGGTTAAATGTATCTTTTTTCAACCCTACCGCCAAGTCGTCTCTATGGCTGTGTTCCCGCTCGATTCCAATAGCGTAGTGACCAGTTTGTTGTGCACACTTAATAATATACTATATAAATAGTGTTTTATTAATAGTGTTTATTATATTGATACATTTTTTATTACAATATTTATAATTTTTTATCCTCTCAGCATTTCAAATATTTATATATAGATAATTCAATTTTTTTTTTTATGAAAACACGTGATAATAATATTGCATATTGTAATATTAGTTTAACATGTTTGACTAAAAGAAAAACAAATTTTCTAATAATATTTAAATGGTATACTGTACATAAAATATACCAACGTGTATGCCATTGTATTAAGTATGTTTTAAGATTATGGAAACTATTTTAAGTTCTGCTCAAACAATTGTATACGTTTGAATTTTATTATAAACTTACTTCTTAAAAATTTCTCAAAATATAACGAAAATAATAATCTCTGGATTTTAACATAATTTTAATATTACATGCCTGTACAATGTGCCTGTACAACGCGCATATTATTATACATATGTTCATTTATGCAATAAACGTCTCTGTGACACCATCGATAATTCGTTCCCAATCATGCAGCTTACAGTATACCATTAGAGTATAATGTACTTTTATTTTTTTGTTTTGTGTTGTCAAAATCATACTTGAATTAAAAATTATTATTGTACTCCACTGTTTGTGTCTTTTCTTCAGGCGCATGCGCATGGAATTCAAATGAATATTTGTTTAGCATTTCGCAGTCTATACACATTATACATCAACTTTATAATATAAGTATATTGCATGTATATTTAATGACAAACTGTCATAAGTAAAAAAAAATATATATTTAGTTTGACATTTAGTAAAGACAAACATTAGCCATCGAAATATTAATTCATACATAGTAAAAATTATATTTAGAAACCTAAGAAATTTCTCCGTTTAACATGGAAATAATAAACGTTTTGACAACATTTCAATTAACGTATAGAAGTACTCGACGAATATATATATATATATATATAAATATTAAAATAATATTATATTCCTTGACGTTTAATATTATTTTATTAAAAATCAAATCTCCGTTCGAGGTAACGTATTCACAAATAATAATTTTAATCGATAAACCCTTAAGTATACCTACTCACTGATGTGAGTCTACCCGCTCAAAAATGGCTTATCCGAGAACGATAAAATACTCCATAAATACATGATATTATGTTAGGAACGTTTTTCATTATAAATAGTTTAGAAATTATTCGACTAGCGAGGCAGTATTATAACCAACTTAAAATAATAAAACTATAATTTTATATTTTTTTTTTTTATATTTTCTATCATTTTCAATGATTTGAAAAAGCATTGCGATTAGTGTTTAGTGACATCCCATATACATATAGGGTGGTTTATGAATAATGTTCAAAATATAAATTTCTTCTTCTTTAAAAATGCTTTCCTTTTGTATTGTCACTATAAAACAGATGATTATTTTGAAAATCATAATAAACAACATTAATTTATCATCATTTTATGATTGTGAAAATTGTCTTAGTATTATATAATACGAACTCGACTGCTAATTTGTACGTCAATTTCATATTTTATGAACGACCATAGCCTATATATATATGTGTGTGTGTGTGTGTATAGGTGAATTATATATATATATAATTCTAAACTTATTATCAAGGATAAGATTATTATGAGTAGGTCGTAGTTCATAAACTTTAATAACTCCAAAACTACTCGTTTGAATTTTAATTCAGATATTATATCATCGTTTTCAAAAAGCTCGTCTTCTTAACAATTTCAAATAAAATAGTAAGGTCTTGATGGTATACTTGAATGTAAAGTCGTGCAGTGTCGGAACACGGAATCATACAAGCCAGTGCGGATACAACAGCAAAATTAATATACAATTACGTTATCATTGTATTTACCGCAGCGGGCTGTCGTCATCATATCATAATATAATCATACATGTTATGTAATTCGTATTAATATCGATTTATTCATATAGAATTATGTTGCATTATTCGTAAGACGGATTCGACGCAAACACTTACAAAAGGCATTATAATGATAATATGATCGTTATACGTATACATCAGCACGTGCCGGACGGCATACATATACTATATATTATAGGTTACTAGTTGAAAATAATTTGTGAATGGGCGCCACCTTCCCACTATACTGTGTGGTTGCTGCAAAATTGTTCACTCCAGCAGTAACACGTGACGTCGATTTTCGGAGAAAAATACGTAATCGATACGCACAATGTCCATTGATGTTTTCCCGGCCCAATGGAAGTCTAAAAGGGCAACGTAGAGTTGGACTTGGAGAGATTTTTCTTTTATTTCATTGGCTCTATATACTATATATATATATATATATATACATATATATATATATATGTGAACTGGAAAAGATCAGTAAAAAATAAAAAGAAATAAACACAAACGTGTTATTCTGGTATTAGTTATAATAGTTAAATAAAAGCTCAGATCAGCAGATTTTATTTCCTTCTTTATTATTGTGTGAATAGCCGAGTAGGTATCATTTTTAATTAAAATTTGATTTAAGTAGTAGGTTTATATAATGTATACTGTTGCTTACTAATACATCCAATAATATAAAACGTAATAGAATCATTAAGATGAGATAATGTGAATTAACTCACTAAATATTTAAATGAGACTAGACGATATTTCAGAGAAAAATGGATTAACGAACTTAACTCAATCTTATCCTCATATATAATATGAACCACTATAGAATATGTGTTATCCAACTCCACGTGAGTTAAAATTAATATACCCATCTATTGTTTTCGGCTTTGCTTCAGTTTGAATATATTTTAATACAATACCTGTGAAAACCCTATCAAAATCTGCTCATCATCCGCCTCGAGACTTTTCTCGGACAAATAGACAGACAGACACCAAAATATAGCTGTGCATAATTCATACAATATCACATTTAAATTTGAAAATCACAGTGTGTACGATTTGAATACTTTACGCTTGTCATGAACAAAATAAATCATAAAAATAAGATCGAATATAAAATATGCAAAGAATCAATTTTCCAAAGATGTGCGGTAAACGATGTTTTTTCATGTTTTCAGTAGAAGTTACGCACACTCGGTTGCACTGCGTTCGCAACAATAAACTGTCGCTTTCTAGGTGATATTGCTAGTTACAATAATAATAAATAAAATATATATTTATATTGAAATTGGCTACATTTATACCATAGTTCAATGATAGTTACCAAGTATATATAATACAAGCTCTCTATAACCCGACTTTGCCCGGGAAATAATGAACAAGTATATAATACAGCGTTGTATTATAGCTGTGCCTCGATTTCAGTTCACGGGAAAATCAGCGTCGGTATACCTAGGTTTGTAAAATAATTCGAACTAAATTTTGAATAGCAATCGCAAGTCGTGGATCGGATTCAGAGCACTTGGTATATATTTAAACTTGATTCAAACTACTCTCCACACTTTTCTGATATCTCCAAAAACAATCTCCGGCATTTTTGGAGAAATCATTCAAGTAGTTAATAAGTATATAAGCTAAAAACATACATTTGGTATAAGATATTAAAATTTATTTAACCGAAGTCGTAAACATGAAGATTAATGCATGCCCAAGTAACTAAAGGCGACCATTTATAAACAATAAAAATTTTCGATTTCAATCGTGGATTTCAAAATACTTGTATGAGCACCTCTTTGAAATGCGAATTTTTAAAAATCCTTCCCTAGTTAACCCTCACGTGGTGATACAAATAGATACCATGGCAATTTAAAGTCTCCATATTTCATTGTTTAGTTTCTACATTCGTCGGACAGTCAGTCGGGACACATCCGATTATGTATAATGTATAGATTTCATATTTCAAATGAACTCGCCGCTTACAGAGATATAATAATGGGATGTAGGGGAGCTGCTGTATGGGTTACAAGTATCTCGGATTCGCATTCGAAGTAATTATTAATTATTATTATAGCATTACCATATATTATAGTACATAATTTCAATGCGTTATATTTAGTGTAGTTTGTGTGGTATCATAATATTATTGTAAGTATTTGTAATGAACGGACGGTACCGGGAAGTCGTCCTTCCCACGACGGACAAGTGGGTGGATGCCGTTACCGTGGGGTGATAAGGGACGGGGTGGACCGTTAACGAAGTATAGCCAGCGCACGTGTCTTGATTTACTCGGAGCTAAAAGTGCGTTTGACGCGTGCAACGGAGATAATGATATACGCTGTGAGGAAAAAATGTATATATCATATTATTATTATCATCGTAAAGTATTATACCGATGTACCATAAAATTATTTATATATATATACGTATACTAAGTCGATCGAAAACGCGCTATATGATTAATGTGAGTTATTCGGTCAACGCATTGTATTATATGCGTATTACGTTTCGTGATGAAATATGTGACGACAAACAGGAAAACGGTCGTGGGACTGACATAAAATTATTGTACATATGCATATACTACGCAGCCAACTCGCGAGTTTTTAATTTATTACGTAAGACGACGCCAACATTTTTGTTATTATTATTATTTTTTTTTTTTTGTCCACACTTCTCGATGTTGTTATATTTTTTTTTTTACGCGGCACGTTTTGAAACGACCAATTGTTATTAATCTCTTCTGGCAAGGTGTTCGTCATCAGAACGTGTTGTAACCGAATCGCGCAACTATTATAAATTAAACCTCCACCGCCTATGACGGTAAGACGGTCACCATGGCTTCGGCGGCTGCGATAAGCGTACGCGAAAAACGATTCCAATAAAATGACGTATAAAAGGACACGGTGTTTTGGGATTTATAAAAAAGAAAAAAAACTCCGAAGTCATGAGCGATTATTATTACTACCTGATGGTAGTCGTCATTGCGGGCATTAAAGTAATATAATATATATGTGCGTGTATCGGCTCGTAAAATATTATATTTGTTCGAACAAACGGCCCTCGGGAAATCACCCATGCGAATTATTTCGGGCTCTCTCTCTCTCTCTCTCTCTCTCTCTCTCTCTCTTTCTCTCTCTATTCCTCTTTTCGCATCCCCCTGGCATACCCTCGACGACGACGCTCCAATGACCAAGAACATTGTACAATAATATGATGTATCTATACTTGTTATTTAGAATTTGGCACCCACGCTTGCAACTGGACCCAAAACGACGAACTGCAGATGCCGATAGTCTACGACCGCCGCGGCGCATAATATAAAGGACGATCGAAAAAATCCACGTTGCCGACGTTTACAGCACGTCATAAAAACAGTAGTGAATTTCCGATCGCTCTGTATATTGGATAAAAACACGGTAGGTGTATATAATGCGAGAGGTGTATTATTGTCTGTGTGCGAGTTCAAAGTCTTTCGGGCGTCAACTAAGGTGTAAACGAGTTAACTCCGCCGGCGAACGATAATACTTGTAAGTCGTGACGTAAACCACTAGACTTCTAATTCGCCGTTGGCGTTCTCTTTTCCGCGTCGCTATACTATAGTCTTTTTCGTCGTTTTTTCGCAGCTTAGCAAAATACAACAGACCAAAAAAAAAAGGCTTTCGAAACAAAAGCGATTTTTTTTCACTATATATCACAAATACCAATAAACTGCAGTTCGGAGTACAAAAGTTTTCGTACGCGCTTTTTAATATTAGCCAAAACTTGGTGGGGATGACCTACGACAAAAATATTGTCATATCACACGTAATTGGTGTGTAGATATACTGGTGGCATGTTTAAAAGACTAGAAACACTAAGGTGGAGAATATGCGTCGAAACAGTATAGTACAGAAATTCATGCCCAAGTGACAATAATAATATTATTGTATCTTGATGTGGCGCGGTTGTACGCTCAACTGCGGAAACGCTCTGAGTATACGTACCGACCGGTGTGCTAGCTCCTGGATGGGTGACCACCCGAATTTTTAGCAATAAATCTTTGCCACACACACAAAACGTGTTCCAACCAACCATTCCTTCCCACACAGTACCTGACTAAGTACCTCAGTAGTTTGAAGCCTCAATTCTAATAGAAAAAAAATAATAATATATTTTATATACAATAATTCAATAAAATGAAAGCGCTAATGTATCATTTTTGCATATACAATGCGCCGTGTTACACATTATGTTATAAAACCATTACCAAGAAAACTCATATTCTGCAAATGATTGAATGATACTACGTATGAATAATGATGCCTAGGTATACTATAATATTATTATATAAATTATTATTAATTTATTATTATTATTATTATTATTATTATTATTATTATTATTATTATATTAATAGTGTTTCTGTACAAATCCTGTGTCTTATAAGGCATTATTAATATTTTGTAATCGACCATAAATATGTAAAAAAGGTTTCAATATTTTCACTTTTCTGTATTATAATATCTGATCAAACATAAACGGTGAAATTGTAAATCTCTTGCGTCGTTAATATTTTAAATCACAACCAAATAGTTTTTGTTGAAAACTTAATTCGATAGTATGACGACGTATTAAAAATTATATATACGAGTACTTACAACATTGATCGATAAGTGTCTCTGTAAGCATTGAGTAAATTCTAAAAACGCTCATTTGTTGAAAGAAAATTAAACACTATCCATAAAGGAAATCTTTGAAATAATGGTTTAGATTTTAAAAAAGATATAGGTATTTCCTCGTGCATAAAAAGTAGTGATGAAAACATTTTTTATGGGTCGTCCAAAATGAACGAATGAGACGTTTTTCATTTGATTGAAATTAATATTTTTTGCTTCATTCATAATGAAATGGAAATCGTTTGATATAATATTTTGTATGCCGATAATATTTTAACACTGGTTTGTAGGAAATTACTAAATCTCTTATTAACATTTTTATGTCTTTTAACACACATATTCTATTAAATATGCAGGAATATATTTTTACTCCTACGTCTTGAATAAAAAAATTAATTAAATATTTACATGTATTTATACAATACTTGTACATTTGAATTAAAATGTAATTAGTAATATTTATTACATAAACCAGACTTTTTTCTAGTCACATTTTACGCAGTAAAAAATAGATTAAAACAAAAATATATAAACCGATATTTTTGTATGAAAAATATTTAAAAAAATAACTTCTACGACTATAATAATTTGTAACTATAACATACATATCCAAAATATTATGTAGGTGCTTATGATAATTTCAAATTTACCTATATGATTTACATGATATAAAATAGGAAATATACATTCGCAGAATTTAAGATAAAAAATATACTTGCTAATCACAAAACATATTTTGAATCAAATTTTACTGCCGAGTGGTGAAGAGTGTGACGATGTGAAGCAGTTTTTTAATACCACTTTAAGACTATAGTTGCTTGTATAAAACATACATTTATTTTTCCAATTTAATCCGATAAAGCTGTTACTTACAATAATGGTTTATATAATACATCGACTTAAGTTCATGTCTATATGTAGATGTGCATTTAAGCCAATGATACCAGCAATGAAAGATATCTTTCCCATTTATATTCATGAAACATCAAACGTCATTTAACTCGATTACCATCGAGTTGACATACTACGTTTGCATTTCAGAAATATTATAAAATGTTTTTTTCTTTTTATTTGGATATTTCAACGTGAACATTAAATTTCATAGTAATTGTACACTCGATCTATTATTATGTGAGTCGATTTTTAAGAAAAATAAAAACTTCACAATAAATATAAATGTAAATTATTCAATATTCAAAATAAAAAACGGAAAAAATCATGTATTATATACAATATAACAAACACATAAATAGTAATACTTATAATTTTAAAAATATAAACTATGAATAAAGAACCTAAATTATTCATATACTTAAGTGTATAATATTATAATTTTTCATACAGTATATTAACAGAGATAAGCCATTCATTGAAACTGAATAGAATTTATTGGACATTTAGTTTTGGATATTACATACATAATAAAATTATATATATATTTGCTTAACGAACATAAACATGATTTTTTTCTATCGTTTGTATTTAACTGCATGGAATAAAAATAATAATAAGCTAGATAAATATTATATTATTATGTTCACTTGATCTACTACAGTTACTTATTTTAACCTTAGTCTTTACTCGAAAACAAATCAATATTATGTTGTGGAACCAACCATATTATAATATTATATGTTCATATATTCCGGATACTTTTTTAATTTTTTTTTTTGTTCACTTATAATGATTGTACATAACAAATAACTATTCGGCTGGTCCTACATTAGCTACCGACACGAAATAAGTAAACGATGCATAGAAACGTACGGACCGTTTGTAAATAATTTTCACCCGAGAAAAAAGTCTCAGTCAATTTTTTTTTCATAAAACTCTTAGCAGTCGAACATATCAAGTCGTTGTGATGCTGTTTCTACCGCGTTTTAGACATTAAAATATATGCACCAAAATCTGGTGAGTCAGCGTTAATTATAACGTAGGTATGTAGAATCATAGGCGGAAATCCATTAAAATGTCAAGAGAGGCTAACATTTTTAACTTCAATGTGAGTGGGAGGGCTTCGTTCTCACACAACTAAAAAGCTATCTGTTTGGGGGGGGGAGGGCTAAGCCTTTTAAAGCTCCCTTCCCTCGACCACCACCTATGAGTACAATGCGCACACAATATATTATGTGATATGAAAACGTTATATATAATATAATTTACTTACGTTCTCGGTGTCCATGATGTTGCAGCATTGGCCAACGGACGTGATACGCTGGTGCGGGTTGATCATCACCGTGTCCGCCGGTGATGGCACCGCCCACGATTCGCAATACCCTCTGCAGGCGTTGGTCGTGATAGGAAATTCAACGCAATTGGGTATACTTATCTTCCTCGTGTGACCTATTTATACGATGACAATTAAAAATAGTAAAGCGATGCAATGACGTTTATAACGGGAAACGGAAAACTGGTACGGTCATTGTAAACGCGGAGTTTCAATCAAGATTTCTCAAAGTATAAAAATTAAATACACCCATTTTAATAATATGTACGTTTATATACGTTTTATATGACGTGTTAATAAATAAAATCGAAACTTGATTTTCTATGCCTCTCAATATCAGGGTCGTAAAAACGAATGAATTATAACGATGGACGGTAGGTCAAAAATAGAGGATTTAATCATTTAACAACGGTCGGTGTATAAACGCCAGCGGGAAACCTCGATTAAAGGTTGTTCTGGCCACCTAACAATATAATAATATAATATTCGTGAATTTTAATGAAGCATAATATTATGTTAGGTGTTGGTTAAACAGACACCACTAGCATAATCCATTCGATGTTCCTACCACTATTGTGCTTAACTCTTGAACCCACTACACGACACCTCGGACGACGGTAGTTGTGATGGCTGTGAAGGTGGTGGTGGTTATAGGGCTTAGTGATAGGGGTGGCGCGTCGATATAAACTTACGATATTTTTCAGAAACGCATATATAATATATATTTATTTATATAAATATGGTAATGTTGTATGCGATAGACGTCGTCATTTATCAAACGACACGATAGTAATATTATCATATCACATTAATGATCCGTATACTATTTACATGATATTTGATATTATTCATATTATTATAAACTTGATATAATCTAAACGAATGCGGTTCCGAAAAAAAAATATTTTAAAAAAAAAACCCATCGTAGTTTATAGCCACCATGTATTTTTCGACAAATGAAATGAAATTTGACAAATGCGCTTTAATAACTTTCAGTGCGTCTATATGTATATTGATGACATACTAAGAAAAACATGATTATTAACATTTAACATATCAAATTATAATGAATTGTTTAAATGCGGCTTATGTTATATATTTAACGTAACGAAAAAATTCAAGTACATTAATAATTCATCTACTGATCTACGCCGCCGTAAACTGTGTCAGTAAAATTTGTATACATCGGATACGCGAGAGAAACATCGCAAAAGTGTCGTCGACATCCGTAGTAGTTGCACGAACGGCATGCGAATTATGTTTGTCACAGATGCTGGGCAGCGATGGTTTGAAAATAAAAACGAGTATCCCGACAGCACTTATCGTACTGCTGTACGTGTGGAAAGCTATCATTCGGATATGTAACTGATAAAAACAAAAGGAAACAATAAATTTGAAAAACTGATTAATATATTATTATAATGAGGAAGTTCCTGACTGTAGAGTTGTATGAAAAACAATAATAAATACAATATACAAATACAATAAAATAAAAATAAATGAGAACAAATATTGTACAAACGACTCATATCTATGGCATTATCAGCGACGAGTTTGGAATAACTCATACACTAATGTATCACGTATTACCACGGTATATGTTGCAAAAAAAATTATTTATTTAAATTGTAATAAAATGATAGTATGTTAATAAAATAGTTTATATATAGGTTTATAATTGTTACTTCTTCAAAAATCAATTAATTGTTTTAAGTGTCACACGATTTTTATGGATTTAAATTAGAATGTCGTCATAAAAAAAAAGATTGAGAAGCACTGATTTATTTGACCGCAATAATCTGTATTTTTAATTTACTATAATATGGACACCGTTTTAAAAATTTCAATACAAAAAAATATATCTAATATGGAACTATTAAATATTTTTGTTGACAGAAATTTAAACCTTGTACTAGCCTGTTCCCTGAATATTTTGCTTGGTGCTAACTGCTGAAGCACTACAACAGATAATTCATGAAAATTTGTGTCTGATACCAGTCGGTTGTCTACACCGTGACCGTTTGATAAATTGTTATAAACTCTGTTGTCGTTTTGCCGTGTACTCACCTACTTTGTGGCAACCTGGTTTCTGCCAAGTGTTAGAACCAGTCGCCAACGGAGATTGCAGGATAGCCAAGAAAAATATCAAAATCATCGCAGCGTTTTTCCACCACCGAAACTTGTACATATCACTGAAGTTAGACTTCACACTCGATCTGAAAAATAATATTAGTTTTATACATATTATTATCGTGATAATTATTCTCTTGAATTCTGAAACGCTACAAGGCTATTGGAAGTACAAACAATTTAAATAACATTATGCAGTATTAAAAATATTTTTTTATAAACTTTTAACGACACGGGGACGTGTAATAAATTAAGGATACAATCAACAATTACATTAAACTTCCCAATAGAGTCATAAAACTTTCCTGCGGACAGAACTTTTTTTTCTTATATAACTATAAATAATATTATTTAGTTCAGTTGTTGAAATATACATAGTATATAGGAGTGTACTTTTAAAGTTTGAAATCTACAATTGAATGAATTAAAGTAAACTAAGAATCAAGAAGAAACGATTACAAATGATTTTGATAATTATCATAACTATACCTACTATATTTATTGCGAACATGGTAACCACGAGAAAAATCTCTCGACAAAGAGTTCGGATCGTATTTTGCGTTGTTTCTTTTTTGTTATTAATTAACGAAATATCAAATCCACCATAATATAGCGTAACTTCACTTTAATTTTCACCTTTCTTCTTTAAAGAAGACCAAATGACGATCGAGTAATCGGGCAACAGGTGTATTTACATACTCAGTAGGTTTCAACTTATACGTCCACGGTAACATCAACATAATATTATTGAGTATATATTGTACTATACTATACTCCAGTGGTGACCAACATGAATATGTCTACGAGCCACATAGATAAACACAATTACATCGAGAGTCAAAATATTTATAAATACATTTTATAATAAAAAATAAATATAAAATTCATAATAACGATAAGTAAATTTTGGTTTTTATTAATAAGATGCAATTCGCGTGTAATTATGACGCGAGCCGCATGTTGGCCACCCCTGTTATACTCGATGATAATACGTATTAATCTGTGCAGTTATTTATCATACCCACTATACCACTATACTAATTTTATTTCGAACGTTCCGAATATGGATACTAAATTATTCGAAAATAAAAAATTAATTGCGTGGTGAAAATTAAAACGCTTGTTTTTAAAATTACATTTCTTTTTACGATAAAATCGCACTTAAATACTTTTACGGTTAAAAGTTTTAATTGTGTACTGAAACTTCAATTCTCTTAATGGATCCTATAAAAACTAATACAAACGATAATACACCACACAATATTAAAATAGTAAACCATATAAAATGTTAAAACCAATGCGCGGGCGCGCTCATGTGTGTGCGTGTGTGTGTGAAAAAGTGTTATCAAAAAACTTCAACTACAGATAAAAAAAAAAATGTGCCTGTTATATTTTTTATATTTTTAAATCATTAAAAGTACGACTAATTATTAATCTTGTATTACATTAATAATAAAAAATGTTTAACTACAAATATACAAATTAATTTAGATATTTTCGTAATTTCGACAAATTTCGTAAAAATTTAAACTGCTTGTTAACCCATTCTGTTGCTTTTCAATATCGGTCACACGCATATTAATATTAATATTAAATTTTATTCTAAGCAATATTAAGTAACATAAATCTTTTTTTAAAAATGTGTTAAAAACGAAACAATTAATGTATATTTGAAATTATCACGTTTACATTTTGTAATATTCCACTATGATTATGTTCTACTTCATTCGCAAGGAAAAAATTATTGACTCCGAGATTCCTGATTTGTCCATCATGTACATTAAATTTAGTACTTAAAATAATAGCATCATTCTAAGGATCCCATAATTGGTAAAAAATAAAACTAAGAAAAGAATGGAAATAAATCACATTTATAATATTCTTCTACAAAATTAGTCTGGTATCAATAAGTAAGTTTTTAATATTTGTTTAGATTGTTTTTAATATTTTTCGTATTACTTATTTTATTAGTTATAGATTATAGTTATCACAACGTAGTACACCAACCATTCTACAACAACAATACGAGTAATTATATAAATCGTAAAATAATTTTTTTTTAACTATTTACTAAAGTGAGTTCCGATTAATAGTATAGTTAGAGGCTCATAGAACCGATTGTTTATTGGGATCACAAAATAATAATAATAAAAAAAAAACAAAAGCTGATATATCTGTAAATTTTAAATTTACCTTAAATTAAAATCACTTTATACTGGATAATCAAATAATTTGTATGGATTTATCATGGTTTTAAATAATCAAAACTAGAGCTTACTATAATATAATATAATTTGTTATGTAATTTTATAATAGGTTAATAAATTAAATATTAATAGCGCGAACCTTAGTTGCAGTACTGCAATTATCTACCAACAGTTTCTTTTCTTTGTTGTAATCTGTTTTACAATAATATATATAATGTATTTATTTTTGTTAAATCTGTAAATATAATTACAATAAAAAATAGCCAATAAAACTACGGACAAACGGATGGACAAACGAACACAACAGAGACATAAAGTGTTCTAAGCATATGTTTCAAACCCTAAAAGCACCAACAATTAACAGGATATTCAAAACTTTAAGATCACGTAATATACATGAAATCAATTTTCAATCAGTTTTTTATTTAAATTAGAATATATAATATATTATACATAATCGATTATGGCATCATACATTTCATAATTGGTATCCAGGTAGCCGGATGCTTAATTTAAAACTTGCGTACCTATAATAACATTTGAGAAGCTATTTCAACATATTGACGTTTTCATTTTAGAAATTTACGATGAGGTAATAAAAAAAAATTAAAAATTTTTCTTCTCAAAATGTACATGTTCCCATAAAAATATGAAATAAAATACCTGAAAATCTCTTCCAAAAAAAAAAAAAAGGAACATATTATACGTGGAATAAAATATAAGTAACACGTTTGTATCTCATATACTTGGATTGTTTCTACTCCAAGTATAAAATATAAATTTAACAAGTTTTGGAACCTATCGTAATATATTATGTATTTTCTTCATTCATAATAAAGTTTTTTTCTTTTTGGTTATTTGCATGTAAAAATTTTAATTTATCATTATTCCTGTTTTGTTTCAGCACCTATATAGTAGTAAAATATTAAAATAACAGTTGTCTACCCCGCAGTTTGTAGTCAGTTAAGGGACTTTTTTTATTGAAATAATAACATCGGGAATTATTAAGGGTTTAAAATGAAGTCTCTTTACAAGACTGCATTTGGCCTCTCCTTTTCCGTTGAATATTATACAATAATCCGGTACCTTAAAGAGTCATATTATAAACCCATAATGTTATGATGTAAAAAAATATGAATATTATAAAAGAGCGGTGCATGCTGCAACCGGTGCAACCAACATTAACGAGAGCTCTCTCTCGTTCGTGTCCCACAGTGTCGTCCAACAATTTTAATACCAATGACGACATCTAATACCAGACCAACCGACCAACAATTACAATGACAATCGTGAAATTTCATTTAGTGACGACGATCCACAACAGGATGATACCGACCGGAGTAGGTAGAGCGCGGACTGCCGCGATAACGCCCGAGGAAAATAAAAATCGATGGCGCACGAGTACCGTAAATATCCTAGGAACACTGCAGTCGAATCTCAAATATCCCCGTTGGTATTTAATTCTCATCGAAAATGTGACGGAGTACCTACTTGTAATACGAATCGGCCTCGAACCGTGGTAGCAGTTTCCGTGAATATATTATATGTATACCGAACGCGTAAGTCTGTATATTTATATTATGCGCGCAAACAATAGGGCCACTACTACTGATGGTGCTCTAAAATTATGGTACAAAACTGCATTGCAACGCGATGCATGCACGGTATAGCTACCGTACAGTATGAGTTGTACAATGTAGTGCGTTTTTCAAACAAGTAAACTAGGCGACACGAATGTGGCCAAGTGAATATATTTTGTCGCCTGTTGGACATACAATTTTTAAAAGAATAATTCTTATACTATGTAAAAAAAATAATTAGATAATTAGGTAGGTAGGTACCTACCTAATGAATAATAGAGAAATCTGTAGGTACATATATTATCGTCATGTTATCGATATTAAATACAAAATGCATTTATTATTGTAAAATATGAGAAAATACATTATAATATTGCTGTAGGAAGAACTAAAGAAATTGTTAGATTATCAAATACCAGACAACAGCGATGAAAAGTCGGGAATTCTTATGTTTTAACAAAGCACTGTGTAACCAGCGTTAGAACCTAAATAGTGAAAAGTGCAAAGAAATTTTTAAGTAATCGACTTGCGATAATCGATCAAGTATTATACTTCGATTTAGACATTTTTTAAATTTACGAAATCATCAAGATACAATTACAACAATAAGATGTCACATTAAAGGTATTTTCAAAAATGAATATTCAACAACAATTTGTGACAAAGTTATTGGTTTATATACAACAGATAAACGTGCGTGTCCTATAAACATTACAAACCCAACAGGAAAATAATATTATCATTATTACTTTTACCATTTACTTCTAGCATTAAGATTAACTTTGAATAATTGTGAGATGCGAGCGTGAAATAATTACACCATGCTATAATTGATTATTTATTTTGAGAAAATATTTATTTGTCATCCAGTGAAATGTCCTTCAAAAATGCACTGGTACAATGCATATTATTATTATCCACTTCACAGACGAAACTTACTATAATAGTTCTAGTATTATTCGAGAGTGGGTGGAGGCTGAATTTTCAAGTGGTAAAAATAAGAACAAAACACAAAAGTATAATATTATGTAGGTACTCTTTGTAATTTATTTTAACTACAAACTGCAATATTTTTTCTGAAAACAAATTAAAAATTATTTCGGCGAAAATTTTGCTGAATACAACCATTTCTATGTTTGACATAGTAAGATAACTGGAAGCGATCCGGAACTACGGAAGATATCATGCGAGTTTTGAGTCCTTTCGTCACTTCAAAGGATCGCTTATCACCTGCGTTAACAATGTGATGGAAAAATACTTCGACGACCAGATCGTCTATATATCAAAATGAAAAAATTTCAAGTACTTTACGAAATTAATTTATTACGTTTCAAAGTGTTAAGCTTTTAGCTGCTTCGGCATCATGATAAACTTTACGATGATGAAAAATACTGTCTTTATTTGAGTTTATTATTTATCCACCAAAGAGCTGTATTAAAAATCATACGGAACGAATATTTTATGGAAGGCTAAATCTACAATTCACAACGCGATGATTAATGACCACGCGAGTACTAAACATTTCTGAATAACATGGATCACTTATAATTCGAATTCTTTTAAACTAGAGCCGATTGTTTTGGCCCCAAAAAAAAAGATTTTAAAAACGTTCAAAACAATAGACAATGATATAACATGTCCTTAGAACGAAACTCCCCATTAAGTATAAGCTGAAAACTATATATTACGAACCATGATTAATTATTATTCATAGTGTTCTTCCGGGATAAACTGAATATTATTATTCCTAACCTAAATATTACGTAATAATCTTAACTAAAAAATATTGTGTTCAGAATAAGTTAAGTATTTTCATTTAACAAAAATAATATTTCCATGTACTTCATAAATTATTATCATCATTATTATAATATTATTTAACATTATTCACGAAATATTTAAGTACACAAACAGTTTAAAATATAACGATCATCAGTAAATAAACATAATTTTAAAGTTGCATAATCATCCATTTAAATTTTAAAACTTTGTAATAATCACAAAATGTGAAAGACTTTAAAAATATTAAAAATTTTATCAGACTTATACAAATAAGAATTAAAAAAATGTAATAAAATATTTATTCAAATTATAATAAATTAACAAAAAATGTATAAATAGAATTAAAACATGCATCGAGGAGTAAAAATAGGTAGACTGTTCGTAAAGATTTTGATGATTAAAACAGAAAATATAAAAATTAAGTTTAAAATTTACATGATTTATAATTACATTAGGAGGACGCAATGAAAAAATACTCACATGATATGTTTTATCCGTCTTACAAAGTACAACATGTCACATTTTCAAACCAATTTTGTGTTGTTAGCTTTATTAGAGAGAATTGACATACTAATAAACTAAATAGAATAAAAATATTATCATTATGTGCTTGCTCGTCGGTCTTTTATAATATACTCGTATTAATAATTCTTAAGCAAGTTACAATCATTTTTAAATTAAAATATTTTACTCAGAACTTGCTTAAAAATTAAAATATTGTAAAAAACCAACACAATTAATGTTGTTTAAGTTTAATAAAAGATTAATTTACTCTTATATCAAAACTAACTACACATCACTGATTATTTTAAAAACAAATTTCCAATGTTGAACTTTGTAATAATATTGTAAGACGAAGACAATACCGTGGGTGTGCCATTTCTTATTTATATAATTTTGCATAGAATATTAAAAAAAAAAAAAAACATTTTAAAATTAAAAAATATTTTTTTAGAATGGATAAGTTTTATTGTTTTAGTTTAAATGCAATAAGAACATCTAATAAGTAATATCGATAAAAAAAAACTCGTAAATAGGCAGTAAAAATGTCAACTCTACGTAAAAACAACCCGTAAAATATTCGTTTTATTCCTAAAAAACCTCTCAGTATAAATATTATTAAAGTACCTACAAAAACAAATTTAATAAATAAAAGCACAAAATTAAGTTATTTTTTTATAGGTATAAACATGATATATGAATTAAGAATTGTTTAAAACGATATAATTAAGATAAAATTAGTCATTTTGGGTAGTATTTTAATTACAAGCAAATCAACCGTTATAATTTTAAACAACCTATATTACCGATACCAAATAATTCTGAAATTTAATTAACTAACCTACATTTTAATTCTTCAAAAGATGAAGGAATTGTTTATTACAGCTGAGTATTGTTTTAAATTATTTTGTAAGCAATTTCAGTTTTTCAAATTATTACTAATAATTTTGAAGAAAAAAATATTTGATAAAAATATTTACCACGAATTAAACCATCAAATTAATCTGATTAAAATTTAAAAATAAATTGAATAAATCAAATTCATTATTTTAATTTTAGCCAGATATTCGGTCACAAAATGAAATTTTGATAATGTTTTTCCAAAATCTGAGAATAATTGTATTTTTTAAACATGAAATTCATATTTTCTATGTATTTAAATTGATTGACTTTGGTTCTTAAAACACTGTTTACAATGTTAAGTTTTTAGTACTGTTAAATTTGGTACTTAATTCATAAATTTAATATCCCGAGCAAATTTGGTTTGAAATTTAAAAATCAATTTTTCATAGATTTAACTGTAAAAAAATGCGCGACGTTTTTGTGATATTTTATGGACACCTTTATTATACCAATTTAGTTTTAAAACGTTTAAGAATGACTTATATGACTTATAAATGTAGAAACATCCTAATTGGTTGACTAAATCTAAGGGGGATGGGGTTTGAGTGAAGTTTCATACTATACTTAAGGATAAAAATAGGTAAAAGTTATTACCAAGAATCAAACAAAATATATTATTATTTTGTAGGTACTTAAAAATAAAAAAAAAAGGTGGGTGAGTGGATATCGAGTAGGTCACTGTAATGGACGTGGTAAATTTTAATTCAATGATAAAATCAATACGTATGAAAAACAATTCTAAGCGAAGACTGTCTGTTAGCCTATATTAGTATGTATAGTATATGGTATTATTGCTATTAATGTAATTCATTTTACTATAAGTAATGCAGTAGTTTAAATTAACTGTTTCCGAAAACATTGCATTTCAGGATGTCATTGTGTGTATAAAATATAATACTATAATTTAAAAGTTTCATGTAGCCATGAATCATATTTTTAAATTACAACAAAACAAATAAAATCGTTAGTCTGTGTTTAAATATCTAATTTAGCCCAAATTTAAAATAAGAATATCTATAAAAATATTTTCTTAGATATCTTAGATTTTTTAGTTCTATAATGGACTACTTACAAGTAACTTTATATTCTACTTCCAAGTCTTACCCATAAAAATTTAACATTTTATCAATTTTATACTGCAAAATAATTTGCGAATTGTCTTGGTTTTAATGAATTTTGTCAAAATTTGAACTTTAAATGATTATAAAAAAAAATCATGCTTGTGTGTCCTTAATATATTTGAACTGCTATACAACTGCTTATAACTAATGACATGTACTTGCAAGTATAGTCGGTTTACCGCTCTACCGATAACTATACACACATAATAACATTTTTTTTTTACTCCTTAATATTTTAAGAAAATAATTTTTCTGAGAATCAAAAATTACCAATAACTATTTTAAATTAAATAGTATATTATATTTTATTTAAATAAATACGCTCTTTTAGCAAAGTTTTGTTGAACGTTTCAAAAATAATTATATAGCAGTCTTAAAATATTTTTAAAAATGTTCCATATATACGCATTTATACTGCTAATTTTCTGCTGTTCGGAAATATATTTAAAACGACCTTTTCCTGTAGCAATAGTGAAGTACGGCGGTCACGTTTCAACGCTGTGCGAATAATCGACAACCATCATAATAATATTATTGTATTATTAATGCTATTATTGCCTACCGACTGTATATTATCAGTGGTTTTCAAAATGAAATGACAGCGAAAATACGAGTGCGTGTGATATATATTATTATGATATTTAAGTGCG
Organism: Pentalonia nigronervosa; assembly: GCA_014851325.1. Classification (NCBI taxonomy): domain Eukaryota; kingdom Metazoa; phylum Arthropoda; class Insecta; order Hemiptera; family Aphididae; genus Pentalonia; species Pentalonia nigronervosa. The sequence goes on along the minus strand of JACXSJ010000848.1, from coordinate 46,041 downwards.
TAGCGTATTACTATTATTATACCGCACAACTACTCCTCCATTACCCCGAAACGGTCGTCGAAATGAAAACGTTCGAGCCTGAAGGGCGGTAATAAACAAAGTCGCGACTAATGCTTTGCGATTTGTAGACGACATGAGGTTAATGCTGACGGCGTCGGAGGGAGTGAATGTATACAAATTCGCCCAGACATTGGATCGCGTCGGAAAGTTCTCGTGCCGTTTGTATATCCACCGTAGCAGTAGAATTTCAGTTTAAAAGTAAAAATGACAAAATAAAACGTAACGAAAGCGTCGCCGAGTTTTCTCCTGTAGACTAGGTAATAATTAACCGCCGCTGAGGAATCTTCGAGTGAACTCGAGACGTAACTTATTACTAATGCTCAGCCGCCATCCGTGAACTTTTAAATAATAGAAACCCGTGGATGGGCGTTTTGAGACAACTCCGCCTGCGATTCCTACGAAATCGACCGAATTTTGTTAAATTTTGATATCGACGTTTTAATACGGTGCGTCGATATAAATTCGTATAATAACCGACTAATCATTATCGATAAAAGATTCGAAAACGAAACGACGATAAGAAGCAAAACGCAATGTCAATCGTTACTTCGGTTGTAGTGAAACACTACCTACTGTTAATATTATTTTACTGATATTTGACATGTTGAAAAAAAAATATGTATTTATCTTTTATACACCGCTAGCACTACGTTTAGACCGCAGCAAACAAATTGAGTACCATGACCGCTTTTTCATACGAATTGCGTCCGAAATAACATTTAACCACTACACCAATAATTACATCCAATGTAAATACATTATTTTCCTTTTTATTTAATACAGACTTAGGACTGTCAATAGTAACATTAAATATTATATTGCAAAAGGTAGGTTAAAAATATTGTTTTTCATAGTTTCGTAATTATGTACATTAAAAATATTGTTTTTGTTGTTAATTCGTTAACTAATTATAATAAATAAATATATATATAAAGTTATAAGTTATTATATTATTAATAATATTAAAATGTTAAAGCGTATTTATTTATGGATTGGTAAAAATATGAATGATACAGTTTTGATTTAATCAAAACGTGTTATTTCGTTCACGTCGTATTTAATCATTTGTTTTCTTAAAATTCTCGTTTTTCGTATATTTCACGTCTTATTTTCTTTATCTGACCACTACTGCGAAGAATTTTCATGGAATCATCTTTTTGCAAGTTTTTAAATAAATCAACAAAATTGTAGATATTTGAATGAGCAGAATAAAACATACTATTAAGTTTTAAATGGAAAGCTTTACAGTTATTTGTTGTCTGTGTAATTTAACCTGAATACATTGCCCATAAAAAATGAGGAAAGTCACAATCCGGGGCTAAATATGTATTTAAAATATAATCTATAAATGTTTGTTCTTTTCCATTTTGTGGTAAAATTGATACTATACTAAATATTTTTAGGTAATTTACTTATTTCTGATTTTAGTTTATATTCATTACTCGAACTTAGAGCTTGTATTAGTCTCCACCAACTCTGGCCTATTAAACAATATATTAAACAATCGACATCCTTTTAATTTGACGGATGGTCAAACAAATACTGCCAAGTGGGGCGCAATTACTATAGTCGTATAGAAAAACCGGGACGCAATTCGTATGTCACTAATCTCAATTTTTATATCGGGGACGCAATTCGTATGCAGCTGTTTAAACAACTCAGCTAGGTAAAGTTTAAAAATACTCAAAACACTCATTTTTTACATTTTGTAGGGTAAATTTATACCTTATCGACCCGTGATAACATTACAATTTGGTGCTATCAACCAATATGTTTTTTTTTTGTTCTATTCAAACAAAAAATTGACAATCGTTAATATATTCATAACTAAATATTTTCAACATTCAAGGTGAATATTTTTTTTAAACGACCAGTGGCACCCAACTAAGAAACTGCTATAGTCGCTACACGTTGAAAATAAGAGAAGAACAATATTCAAAAATAATATTTGATAACAGTAAGTTGTTAGAAAAAATACTCATATGAGTCATTTTATGATTAAATTTAGTCACTTTTTTAAATAAAATAAATCACTTCTAACTCTGATGATGCCCATTCCTTGGTATATTAATATTAACAAATATCAACTCCAAAAAAAACATCACATTTCGAGTTTTGGAGAGGGTGGATGGATAAATTTATGTCTTGATACACTTGAAAAATATGTTTTGAGAGCCACTGAACACGACATTATATTATCAGTATTATTTATAGGTATTGAACTCTATATAATGTGGAGTCGATGGGGTCCAAGGATTATTTAGAAAAACTGTATTTTTCATTCTCAAATCATGTTGTTTTTATTCCAATAACAAAAGTCCCATAACCGACTACAAAGTACAAACCGCGTAGGCGGACGACCATTATATTCATATTTTACTACTATAAATGCAGAAAAATAATAAGAACAATGACAAATAAATTTAAATTTATACATGTAAATACCTAACCATAAAGCAAAAACTCCATGCTAAATGAAGAATATACAATTGTATAGATATAACATGATAAATCCGTGGCTCAGAACTTGTTGAATCTACATTTTGGTTTTATGTAATCTTAGATCAATCCAATCAAAATTATGTCCTTATTTTCATATCACGTCTATTATGAAGTTTTCGTGTAACAATGAAATTATTAGTTCCGCGTTCTTATGAAAAGGTGTTGAAAAGAAAAATATGAAACATTTTTTCATAACCCCACAATTTCAATTATACATATTTATTAGTCTTACAGTAATAACTGATACAAGAGTGCAATAGTGTGACCTCCCCTTCTTTTGTCGTGTTTTTTTTATAATCCAAATATTTTATAATTTTTTATATGATAGCAATATTATTATAAGCTAGGTATGTTTGCTGACAATAACATTTCACATAATGCAAATCCCTCACAAGTCACAAGTATATGATATATTGCTGATGTATCATATAAATATTTTTTCAAACCTTCTCCCTCCACTCCTTTTAACAACCTATCTACTGCTACTGCCTTGCAAAGGAGTGTGAGTGAAATGTGAAAATTTGAAAAGTGACAATTGTAACCTTGAGAGGATGTAGAATAATATGGTTAACATACGTACGGCTGTGCAAAAAATGGATAAAAACATTTCCGTGGTGGTTTTACTTATAGTCCTATAATTACACCTTCACAATTTCTTGTCCTGATACGGTTTAGAGACGATATAATACTCGTTAGAAGATTATAAAGTTATTATAGAGACCTGAAAAACGTGCGAATATCCGAAAGGGCACGCAACAGGTAAGAGGTGGTGTTATTTAGTTGTGATATCATTAAGTTGTAAACCATGTCAACTTTCGACCAAAACGTATTGACGTCACTATACAGTTTCGCCGACTTGAAATAATATTAATACACAAACAAATGTTTGAAAAGTGTAAAATGTTAATAACAAATGGCTGCACAGATCTCTAGATGTTACACGAATATTAAATATAAATCTCGGATTACTAAATTAGGTGTTACCTACACATTGCTCAAACTCGGGAGTCCAAGAAAACTAATTTTCCTTTATAATATTCTTCGTCAAACATGATTTGCATACATTTTCATACTACAGTAAATATATTTTTAATTCTTGTAGAAGTTCAATATAGTACCTATATAATATCGTGCCTATAGCTTAACAGATTAAAACTATAAAGAGCTTTACGTATTAAGAGCTAATTTAACGAATTTGTTAACAAAAATGTTTTTAATTAATTTGATTAATTTCGTTTTACACAAAAACACTTAGAATACCTATTTATATTTCAACGATTGGAATTTGTCTGTAAAATTATATAGTATATTAAAGGAATTCTAGCTATCCAAGACTAACATAATAAAAATAGTATATAAATGTATTATACTAATACTAAATTAAAATACATAAAGCAATATACAGGTGATTCAACACGCATGCTCTCCCATTTTTTCTTCAATAATGCAGTTATTCAACATCTGATTTTTAAATTTTTAAATATATATTTCTTTATACTACTTAAGGATGAAAACTTCTGTTTTTCAAATGAGACTCTCTCTTTTCTACTGTACATTTTTTAATGGATCATTTTTTTGAAAGTGTTGACGTATCAAAATCAAAATTTGTAAAAGAATTTTTTAATTTATTTAACTTTGTGGGTTTTAGATCTATGATAATGGGTTTGGAAGATATGAAGGCTATGGTAATTTGAAAAAATTTTTGAACAAACTTCTGTTTTTTAAATGAGAACCCTCTTTTTTATTTTAAATTATTTATAAAATAATTTTTTTTAATAATTTTGATGTTCCTAATATTCAAAGTTCAAACGAGTAGTTTCTCAGTTATTAAAATATTTTTACTAAGAATAATAGTCCTTAAAAATGGTTTTACAAAAATATGAAATGGATATATATCGGATATGGTATTTACTATATTAAGGATATTTTTAAAAATTATTAATGTTAACAGATTAATATTAATCACTGACTTGTTACAGAACACTCTTTAAGTAATACAAACAAACTCAAAAATTTGAAAAGATTGTCTTTAAGCATATTTAAAAATTCAGAAAATCAGAATTTGAATAGATTAATTATTAAAAGAAAAGAATTGGGGTGAGCATGCTTGGTGAATCAATCAGTTTAATATATTACAGTAAAACAAAATTTAAATTGTGTTAACTGGATATATTATGCGTATATCTACATGCCTTCTTCGACCCATAACAATAAATTATTTGTCTAAAGAAGTACGATGAAAAATATTTTATTAATGTACATTTAAGAATTTTCCACTAATATTAACAAAATATAATTATTGTTTGCCTATAAAGTGTGCGTCCAAGATAATTAAAACATTTACCTTTCGAGAATTCGTGATATTACAAAAGTGAAAAAGATTAACAAAAAATAATTAAAACTCAAATAAATTTTACTTTTGAAAATATTAAAACATTGCAGATTAATACTAAAATGAAAATAAACTATTCTGGTTAAAAGCAATTAATACTTCATGGCGTTTAGGTTTTTAAATGTTGAAGAGATATAATATTATAATTGCATAGAATTTTATAGAACAAATTACGAACACGAGGATTCGAATTAAACAAAAAATATATGAACATAATACTATTGACATGTAATTTAATACAACACGTTTTTCCCCACTTTATTACTAACAAAATATTTGATATTACTTCAGATTGAAAAAACTACAAACTGTCATTAGTTTTACTAAGTTACTTAATTTTACTACCTTATTGCTATTTTAAAACTCATCCTTATAAACGGAATGATATAAAAAAAAAATGCATTGTAAAACTATTCAATTTAGATGAATTTTGTTACAAGTTTAATGAATATTTCGAGTTGAATGAAATCCAAATTACTTTCGTGTTCGGTTTAACGTAAAGAAATATTTATCAATAATCATGTCTAGACTACTTTCACATAATCGCGTCTGTATAATTTCCATTGCATTACTCCTCTAAAGCGATTTTGCTAGATAATATGTTCAAAAATTCCAGACAGGATTTTGTTTTCCACTCGACTGAAAAAAAGTGTCGTTAATAAAAACATTACATTGGAAACGATAATACGATAACGAGTTTTTAAAGGACATTATCATACTTAATTGCCTCTACTCTTTAAATACGAAGACCAAAAATACTTCGATTTTACCAACTACCCAACAACGACAAAAGCGATTGTTTTCTAATTATTATTTGAATATTTTGACAGCGAAATAATACGATATAATTTAGTGCCGTAATATTGTATTAGTAGATCGTCAATTTATTATGTTATTGTAAATCTGTTTTGATTTACACTTTTGAAATTCATACCCAATGAGATGGGGTAAATGGAGAAAATCTCCCCGGGTCCGAAGATTTGGAACTATTCAATTTTTTTTAACTAAATAAATTCTAATTAAACATAAGAATTTAACCTAAGCATTCATACTCCTAACAGTTACCTAACAAAGTTAATGATGGGCAGATAAAAATAATGGGTCCCTCGAGGTATTATCCCCGGATTTCGCTCTCCATGGTCCTGTGGAAATCTATATTGGTTAGTTAACTAAATAAATTAAACTAATTCATTTAACACGGTTTTGTTCTTTACAGTATGGTTTCTAAATCTATCGAAAAACCACACAATATTTTATATTTTATAATTGATGAGGACTTTATATGTAAACACTGAAATCTAAGAATGACGAAATAAAAGATTATTTTTGGTTAATTTAGAAAATATACAAATACGTGTTTTATTTATCATTTGAATAGTATTCATAAAAACCAAAATATTGTATACTGCGTCTTGTTATTTTTTCTATTAAAAAATATGTTCCATTCGTTTTCTCGAATTATCGTGCCTAGTCTCTGTTATAGTAGTTAGGACTTATGTTATCTTATACAATTATACATTTCTCATTAGGCAACTATTAATAAAATATAAAAACAAGTAGAACTGATATTTTATTTTAACATTTTACGAATGCTTTGATACAAAATTACATAATAATTTATTATTTTATCAAAATATTTTATTTGTTTGATTAATTTCAAATATTATTGTTAAAAGAAATGGAAACAAAAGTTTAAGACGTATTGTTATTTTAAACTCTCGTATTATTTTATAAACGAAAATTTAATGTAACAAAATAAAAGTAAATCCAAAAGACAAATAAAGTTAAAACTAATGATTGTAGTCCATTAATAATTTCATTGTTAATGTTATCGTAAGTATATATTTGTTATTTACTGAATTTTTATATATTTACATATATATATATATATATAGTTGTTTAAATATCGTGGGTATTCTATTAAAAGTTACTAAGTGACTTTTTCTCAATGTTATTAGTAAGCAGAAACAAAATATTATGTTACATTCTATATAAAACTTATAGACATCAAGACATAATAAATTGTGGTATGTGATTTGTCAAATACAACTAACTTTTGTTTAACCGGTGAAAAATGTTTAGTCATCGTACCGTTTTATTTATAATTGGTTCATTGTAGCAATTCTTTTTATGTTGGAATAGCTATTATTGTGTTTGGTCTTAGGTTGGATTTTATTTTCTCCGATGAAATATCTGAGAATCGACGGTGGTCATAGCTGATGACTGTTATGGTAATGTACATTGGTGGAAATGGGAGGGGGATTAGCTCCCAAAAATTCTTTTTGTCCCCCCCCCCCCCAAGAACTAACAGCTCTTTAGTCGCGTGGGATCAAATTCCTCCACCGCTCACATTGATGTTAAAAATGTTAGCACCCCCCTCCCTTAAATTTTAATGAATTTTCGCTTATAATGAGTCATAAACAATTAATTTTAATGCATTCTGATGTGCTTTTTATTGGACGTCTTCGCGAAGGAAAAAAAACGGACACGGTCACAGAATATATTTCGATAAGATAACAAAAGCGACGCGGACCTGACCACTTACCACTTCTATAACTGTACACGAACATTATTGTATATTCCCATAGTATAAGGCTGGCAGTCTCCAAATTGGTCGATTGACTTTTACGAGTTCGTCGACACGAGTTTACGCGCTCTGGACGACTTGTCGAATTAGATATAATATTGTACTGTAATAGAAGACTATTTTCATACAACAGGAATAAGAAACGAAACGTCGCCATTAAAATATATAGTTCGAACTACTAAACGAAAAATGCGGACTTGGGATATAATTTTCCCAAACACATGTGTTTATGTATATTATAATATTTAATACACAGTGATGTAAAAGAACCCACCACTTCAACCACGAGCACATTGTTCAAATGATGGTTCCTGTTTGTTGTGTTCGCAAGATGTGGCGAAACTCTTATACGAAAATAATAACCGATAGATTTTCTAGCCGGGTTACAATTATTATAAAAAAGTCGTGTCCTACACTTTTCCGGCTGTATGAAAAGTCGCTGCACACACTTGAGCCATCGGGACACTTTTTATTTGCTTTGCATTCAATGCATACAATATGTACTATGTATAAACGACGATAGTAAATATAAAGACGATGACATTTTTTGGCGGAGGAGCCTTGGGAGACCGCTTGTTCGGCGCTATAACAAGCATACAACTACTATTTACATTGTGATTTATAACGTATGGAAAATTCGAAAAACGGTCGAAAATGTTTTCTCCAAAAATAAACATTCATCCGTTTTCGTGCCAACTTGTTTTACCACAATGTCATTCAATTATTTTACATTTTATGCATTCATTTTTGCTATACAATTAACTGTATTTATTATGCGAAAACACTTTCAAGGCGTGCATAATATCACGGCGGTTAGTCTCGTCATATTTTCATTTTACATACCTCCTACTAGCTAAAGTCTATTATTAATATTTAAATTTTCTGTTTGTTGCAGTTATTAAGTCTGAAACCTGTCGAAATATGAAGATTTATTTCATTAGGATAGATTAAAGTTTATAACAAGAAATAAATTCTCAACGAAATAATAATAGTATATAATATTTACATTAAAATATCCAATTAGAGTCAGAAAATATGAAAAGAGAAATTCAAAAATGTTTATGTTAACATTTACTTTGAACTTGATAGAAATACAAAAATAATGAGTAAGAGTATTGAATATTTTATAAAACGAAAACTTTAACTAACAACAAGTAAATTATATAAAGAAAACGAAAACCAAATCCATTCTAAATTCTCTGTACGTTATATTAGTTTTGTTACAAAAACAAATTCAAAATAAAATAATTTGATGTAACACGAGCGCAAAGAATAGAAAAGATAATAGAAATGTTTTTGTACAATCGTCATACTTAAATTACATTTTATTGACATTCTGTGGATTAACTAAATACAAAAACGTATAAATATTAAATAGCCAAGGTAAGCTGATCCTGCTGAATTTGAAATTAAACAAACGTCCCGCTTCACTTATTTCTCGGCACTCGATCTAATAGACAGTATAAATTTTTTGGCTATATTTAAAATTATTCCAAAGCAAAGATTACAAGTATTGAAAACTGTCTTTAAAAGGGGAACGAGTAGAAAAAATTTCCAACAATTTGATTTTAACACATGAGAAACAAAATATACAATGAAACTTACTAAACAGAGATTAAGTTTACATAAACAATATTCGTTAAAATATCAAAATTATATAAAAGTATAAAACATTTATACTTTAAATACCATTGAGCAATATTATAATTAATTATAATAAGTGATAAAAAAAATGGTCGCTACGCACTTGTTAGTTGAAACAAACAATTAATTTCTCATATAAGCATACATTCTTGTTTTCTTGTTTGCACAATATACTTTGGGATTGTTAATATTAATATTTTCAATATTTTTGATATTCATCAATTTCAAATTTAAACGTGACATAATATTTATTTTATCTTTAGTCGTTTAATTTTGCATAACACCACTAATACGCAAAACGATCTCTTATGTTACAATATATTATGATGCGAGGATAAGGTGGATAAGGTGCATAAGGTGGCTTGTAGCGCATAACTCAATATTTTATGACGTCTATTATACTATTTATTTCATTGCCCATTATTTATCTCGAACACTAGTTCGATATTACATCGAATATGTTTTTTTCTATCAAAATAATTTCACCATTTTACCGCACTCGTAATTTAAACTACTAGAAGTGGTGATTAAAGAGTTTTTGGATTGTTGTATTTTATCATCATGGTAAATATAAAATTACCGTCGATCACGAAAAATGAAAAAAAACTCCAACACGAATTCAAAATACAATAAAACACAAGAACCATTTAAATTTAAAATGTACACGTCGTGTACATAATAGATTGTTCATTGTTTTTTTAGTTACGGTGAAATTGTCACTAAGAAAGTGTTTATTCGGTCGTGTTTGGCTGCAGACGATAAAACCATTTCACCAGTACCAAAATAGTAAAATACACGAAAAATAAAACACAATATCAGGGGCATCATTTGAGGAAGGGAGGGTGCAAAGTGTACTTTTGCACCAACTTTTTTTTAAATGCCTTATTTGGCCTGCCAAAAATATAAGCGCCAGTATACCGAAGTGTCTTATATTATCTATTTTATATTTTTTCAGTATTTAAAAAAAAACTGTATTGTGCTAATGCATTTTATTTCTAAAAATGTTGGATGTGGTAATTGTGTTTTCACAATATTATAATTGGTAAAATGGTAACAAAAATATAATAATATTATATTATATTATAAGAATGAGTGCATAGATTGCCAGTCTGGACAATAATACAGTGTTAAAAATATTGATCCAAGCGGCCAGGCACTTGGTAAATAACCACTCGGTTTGTAGCATAGAACAATATATTATGCTTGTAGTTCAGCGAGAAAATCTGCATTTTTTACGCATATTATTATTAACCCCAACTCCCGAGGCCCGAGCAGGTCCCTCCAAGCTACTCAACTATCGCCCATAGGTTAGTGGAACTTTAATGGCTACCTACTCGTTATATTGTGATAATAAGAAAGCAACAAAATTGATAACTCCCATCAAAAAGAAAAACATTATCTAAAAATGACATCCATAGTTATTAGTTGTTTACATTTTGTCATTTTTAAACTTGTCACTTACATTCTAGTTCCTACCACAAATTTCAGTATATCAAGAATGAAGTGAAATCGTTTATTCGTATTATAATAATATTATGCATCCGTCAAATTTCAATATTTTAATGGTTTCAGTTTTTATAAATATATAAAAGTTATATTTTTTTATTTTTATAAATAATTATTCAACTGATTAATTATTTGTAGTTATTACAAGTTTTTTTTATATTTTACAAGTATATTTTCTATTATGAACGAAAATAAAGAAAAGGAGATGCAGCTCGATTAAAAAAAACAAATAAGCTTTTATTGACAGCTGGTTCAAAGTGTCATAATTTCTTAAGTACGAGTTTCTTCTCGTATATTCTCTACAATATCTGAAAAGCTGAAACTAGATAATTTTGTAAGTATAACTAAAATGTATGTATCTTCATATTCCTGTAGAATGTGTGACATTTTATGAGCTGTGACTTAAAAAAACCTTTACTGACCTAAAGTTTAAACTATTAAGATAAATTTTCCAGTACTCTAAGCCCTTTAGTTATAGTTTATTCAACTTGGAAATTATTATTTAATATACCCATTTTTTTTTCATACCTACATTTTTAAATTTGAATACAATATTTTTTAAATTGTTCTTATAATTTTTAGTTATTTACATTTTTTTGAACTATTACAATAACACCTACCGTAGTCAAATTAATGTAACAAGTGCATTATTTGCTATGCTTATAATCTAAAAATATTTAGCATCTTCAAAATGCATTACTATAATTAAATTAACTTTAAAGTAAATCAATTGAAAATTGAAAAATGTCAAAAAATCAACAAATGAATGCAGTGCACAGTTTTTAAAATATTGTATAATGATTATTCTTAATGACTATTATAACATTCATAAATATTACTAAAACCCTTGATAGAGTACCTGTAATTGTCGTTATGTTGGTAGTTGTAGCTTTATTTATTTATAATTTTTAAATAAATACAAAATTATAGTTAACATATATAGTAATAAATTCTTGACTTTTTATATTATATAGGAATCTGATAATTTATCACAATCTATGAAGAGTCTTGGCAGGCATAATAATAATTATTTGAACAATGAAGAAGGCAAATGTTTTGAAAATGAAATAGATGACTATTGTTATTAATAAATCAACAGAATATGACACCAAATCAAGAGGTCAGTCTTTATTTTTAACATAGTTGTTCATTAAGACTAGGCAATAAATATCAATTAGGTGCTTTAACTAAGATTTTAAAGACTTTATATAATTTCACTTATTTTAGACACTAAAATTTCAACCAAAATTGAATACCTACAGACTCCTGACTAAACTAGATGAGAAAAGAAGAGGCCAATAAAATTAACCTAAATGATGCCGTAGATGCATTTTCAAAGTTAAAAAATCGAAGGTTTTGGAAGATTCTGGTTTGTTATTAAATTTAATTTAAGACGTTAAGTTGTTAAATTAAAATTACACGTGGAAAAATTTAGAAATATGAATTAGTGAACTGTATGTTTGTGTATTGTGCCATTGCGAGCAAGGATAGCCATAAAATAAATTTTAGGTTTTATTAAATTAGCTATATTATATATTTCGAGTGTGTAAGGAGAAAAAAGTATAGGTTAGGTTCGGTTAGGTATTTTATTATTAAGGTGTTTTATACCCATAAATTCATTTACCAAGTGTAAATACCATTGATATCCACAATATTGTAATATTTTCATACTAATATAAGTGACATTATACTAAATAAATTATACAAATATTCTAAAGTTTTTGTCTACACATGACTCCCTCCACCTCCCCCTAAAAAATAAGTTTTCTATATGGCCTAGTAATGATTTAAAATGGCCTGCAAAAATGTTAGCACCAATAATAGAAAAGTTGAAATGACATCCCTGCACAACATCAAAAGGCCAGGAAAAATGTATTTTACAAATCGCTTAGTTATTACTCTTGTAAAGTGAATACAATACACTGTAACACCGTTATTATTAGATTATGCTAAGCCCAGATGACTATTATACCTGAAATATTTTGTTTGGTTCTGAAAGTGCAGATATTTGCCAACTACGCTTATATCTTATAGTTCTATTTATATGAATTCGTTAATGCGGATTAGAGTTAATTCGAATTCAATATTATTTTATTAATCGTATTATTGCACATTACTACACATCATTAGCTTAATGTGAATATTAAAAATTCGTTTATATAAACCTAACTCCCGAATTATTTTAATCTAATGTATATATAACGATTAAACACGATATTATTTATAATTTACTATTTCATCAGCTATTCTTAAAATATTAATTTTAAATGTTTTAATTCAAAAAATCGGTATTCGTTATTTGATATGTTTTATAAATTATTTACCTATATATATCAACATTTATAAAAAAAAAATTATATTTACCAAATATGAAATAAAAAACGACAATATCGTTAAAATTGAAAAAAAAATCAAAAACCTAAAAGTAAATACAGTAGACATCACTTATAGTGAAATTTAAAATACATTGTAATTTGGTTAATATATATATATAATATCACTTAAATTTATAAACAATACTGTTGTACATTTTCTCAAAACACAAAATCAAATATTTCCATTTACTATTACATTTTATCATTGATGAGTAAAGTAACGTATCGAAAGTAACACATTACTGTTCAGCATCACAATTCAGATTTCAATGTTTTGAGCAACCAAATTATTTGCACTGTACTTTATTTAATTAACTCTTCTCGAAATGCATTTTTTCTCTTTTTGCCATCATAATTTATTTTAAGTAACAAGTAGGTAAAGTGCTTTATTATAATTTTATTTGCAGAATGATTAAAGTAACTTTATTACTTTTATCTTTAAGTAACGAGTACACAACGTAACTTAATTACGCTTAAAAAGAAACGCCAAATTATGTAGACCCGTGTGTCCGAACAGAAACACACAAATAAATGTCTATGAACATAAACGTAGTTTAACCTTTAACGGATTCTGTGTTGGTAATTTCAAACTGGCATTATATTATATAAACTTTTAGTGTTACAAGAAAATTATTTTCCGGAATCACGAAAACCCACGTGAGAAAATAATTAATGCCTTGCGTTAAAAACATGACCTATTGTACACCGTTGTGTGAGAAAATAGTAAATTGTTCGTAATTACGATGATCATTCCTATTCTATTTTTGATAATTTATATGAACGAGTACAATTTTAATCTACAGAGCTTCTGATGTACCTAACCACGCACGCTGTTGAGTGAATGGCCAACGATGTGAGATCCGTCATATTGTGCCACGCTGTCTAAGGTTCGCCTAAATGTTTTTTTTTTATTTAGTTCTATTCCATTTTATATTTCATGAACAAATAATTAACTGAAGCGTGAGTTGAACCACCTGCGTGTCACGATGTAATATAATATACCAAATAACGATGTATCTATTATACGATTAAAAGCCATTTTTCTTTTTTTTTATTCCGCATTGTATGATATTATACCATACATATTACAATAATAACTAATCAACAAAATAACATACTGAAATAATTTTTTTCATGGCTGAAGTCTAAAAAATTCGTGTTGATTTTAAACAGCAAACTTTCTTTATCATATACTTAATATTTTTCTTTTGATCGCGTCGTCACAATAACGTCAGTAAATTCAATTTTTCACATTAATTTTATCCACTAAAATCTTTTTACGTCATTAATATTCATATTATGCAAACAACAAGAATTATGTGTAAATTGGTTTTTGAAAATTCTTACGAATTGATTTCACCACATTATTATTAAATTTTAAAAAGTAAAACACAATTAATTAGTTTTAAACTACCTACATTAAATATACTTCTCAGTTCAGTGTAAATATTAAGTAATCATAAATAATTAATATATAACCTGACCTATAGGCATTTCTTGGTTTTTCATTTTTTTCGGAAGTGGGCTAAAATTGTTTACCCTTTAGTTTCCTGGAAGTTATATGGGTGATTGGGAGTGCTATGATAATCTTGTAAATATTAAAGGTTTTGTATATTTATAAGGGTTGACTGTAAAACTCATATTATGTATAAAAATTTTAAAAAAGTATTGTACTCACACAAAATGATGTAATGATTACTATCGGTTTTTTTTTTTAGTAATACGTATTTCAATTAATCGTTTGGGTATCGTTTGGCCTATATATAGGCACATTAAACACAAAAAATACATTAAAAAGTTCCAATTTTTTCGATTTCCAGTCTAATTTTTAAATACTACCGACAACTATGGAAACTCGTTTCCTATAAAATTAATTTTGGGTTTTTATCGTGATAAATTCGGAAAATAATAAGTGACCCTATACTTTTAGAAGATCGTATGCTTATATTTTTTCAGCAATTTCCTTAAGCATAATGAAAAACTACCAAACGCGAAGACTATTAAACATTTAACGAATCTCACCACTTATTTTTCTAATATTATGATTTATTATTGTTGTAAATATATATTTATTCAAATAATAAATCACTAACTTGCGTCTAGGTAAGCGAAACAAGAGAAGTGCAAAACAGCCATTCAGTATATTCTGTCCCACTTTTTAATATTATTTTTAAATTGCTTTTTCCGTTATCATAACAAAGTAATTGGCTCATAAAAAAATTGGTTAAAGGTTTTCGTCAATACTAAAATACTATATAATATCAATCAACGGGTTTATACCTACCTAGTTCAATTTTAATATATTTCTGTAAAATATTATTTTTAATTAAAAATGAAATAAAACTATAAGCAATAATTGTAAATAGTTAACATGGGCTTCGCAATTATTATTTTGCTTAACAAATTAAAACCTAATGAAACATTTTTTATTCTTTAATTAGATACAAAAGTTAAATTGCATTATACTAATGACAACTGAGTCTAATTACTGGTTTCCTATTACATAGTCGTATTTCCAACGGTCGGACGAAATAAATCATAGTTATAACTAAAAAAAAATGTATTGCTTGATGAAATATATTCACTGTGAACAAAATTATTTCGAAATTTGAAACTAAAACTGAAATTGGATTTTCTTAGTGGCAATTATTAATATTGATGTTCGTCGTGTTTAGTTGCGTATGAGTATCGACATTTAAGTACTGAATTGTTTAGATGCGTAATAAATTAGCGTTAGAACTACGCACTCAACTTCTCGAATGCTTTACGAGTATAAAGTCTTAACAACTTAGCTTGAGCATGATTGTATACGATCATCACCAACGATTTCAATATTTTATATGCGGTTTACATGTTTAGAAGATATGAATTATCTTCATATGATATTATGAATATTTAATAATAAACTGACCGTAGATGTCAGGCCCCAACTAAATATTAGCGTTATGATATGTCATTAACAAAGAATATTACAATATTTTACAGTTATTAGTCGTATATAAGACAACACTGTACTACTGTTTAGTATTTATACTAAATATGTCATATTAATATATAGAAATGAGCAAAGAGGGGACAAAATACAATTTCTAGACGTTGGATACTTAGTGTGGAACATTGTTTGTGGGTAAAAAAAATGAACCTGATCCCTAACTTGGCCATTTTTTTTATTAATTACTAAATTCATTCGTCCGGCCATTGACGTGATCAATAAAATTCGGCATGCTTATAGTGCGATCTATGATTATTTTTTTGTAATATATTGAATGTCCTCCGCGAAACTTTTGGAACACACATTTCGCAATACTCAAATTTAGAGAACGACCAAAATTATCGTACTTACGTCATTGTAAGACTAAAAAGAATTATCGAACATCAATTTTAAACGAACAGTTCAACGGGACAGTATTCGAAGAACCGGGAAGTCTTTAACCCCATAACATGTCACAGATAAACTGACTTCATGCGTATTTCAAACGAATTGAAGTATTCATGTAACGTAATTTTTATTGCATGAATATGAATGATGATAATAAATTATACATTTTCTTATGTTTCTCCGAACAAAATTGATCGCATTGTAGACCATAAATATATCGTACACAAAAAAAAATAAATCCAAAAGATATTCCTCAACTTTAAATTGGCTGTCCTCCAAGCAGCAATAAAGTAAAACATCTTTATATGGTTATTCATAAATAGAATGATTAAAGTCGGATTGATAAAATGTATTACTTAGAAGTTATTTAAGAGTATTACAATTTAAGACTCAATAATCCATTGTACATGACGTAGTTGTGTGTATATAATTATTTTTAGTTCTTTTTATTAAAATATAATATTTTTTTTTTACTACAAAGGTTATAAGCTTACATTAAGGTAACATTGTGTTAGTCTTAAATATAATTATAATATACGGTCTGTAATTTATACTCGTATACAATTTATTGTACGTATTTACAACGAGTGAGATAAAATATCAATATAATCAAGACGTATACACATTTTGTTAAAAAAAAAAACCTTCCACAAATTCTATTGTAAAAATTATAAATTAATTTGACCTAAAACTGGCACGAATAAATATATTCTATCCACATTATAATATTGTAAAAATCGATTGATCGAGTTAAAAATGTTCCAACTTCTACAATATTGAATAAAATTAAAAATACAAAGTACATTGTAATATATAAAACAATTCAAAAACTAAATAATATAACTTAACCTTGTAAAAAAATGAATGGATCAATGCAAACTTATTTAATTAGTAAACTAATAAACATTTAAATGTATACTATAGTATATGTTTTATTAGGTCAACAACTAGCTAAAAAACAATTTTCACTTGACATTAAAAATTATATATTTATTTAAAGTTCTATGATTCGCTGTTATTACTTTCTGTTCTAACATTATTTTTCTTTATTATCTTACGTTTTTACTCTATAGGTACCTATTTAAAACGTCATTTCAAATATTTGAACGACCTAAAATTATAGATAATTATAGTACCTATATTCTAAACTCTATAGCAGGGATGGGAATTTCAAAGTTACTAGAGGGCCAATTATTAGTACTTTCAAATCTAGCGGACTAGATCATACAAAGCAACAAAAAAGGTCATTAAAAAATATAGTTATAATGAGCATTTATTTTGTATAATTTTTACAACTTGTTGGATGTAAGTTTTGATGATGTGTAGCTTCAAATTTTAACTCAATAAAATTAACTTCTATAATTTTATATTTTCGAAAGTGGAAACACAAATTAGATGTCCTAATATTTCATCTATAAGACGATTTCTTTGTTTTTATTTAATATGCTTCATATTAGAAGACACTCAACATGGGTCAAATAAAGTAGGTTAGTAGCCCATCCCTGCTTTATAGTGATGATGTAAATACACCAATTACAGATGTTAGTTAGTTTTCATCGTTCAAACACATTAAACCATGGTATGCTAAAAATTGGCAAGTTATAGAAAATTATTAACTATGTCAAGTAAAGTTAATTAAATTAAACTGCCTTCAGGTAAAAGCTAAAAGTTAACGAAGAAAAAATTGAACTTGAAAAGTTTAAAGTTAAGATAGAAAATAAAATTAATTTAACATAGTTAATTTTTTTTCAAGTAACAATATTCACAAGCCATACATTACTCCAAGATTTTGATTCACACAAATATTTACAATACCTTAACACTGTGCAAAGATAAAGCATTAAATTGTTATTATGATAAATTATTACCAAAAATTTATAAGCTGGACATCTATACATAATATAATATTAATAATTTCAGCTAAATTACAAAATAAATAATACAATTATACAAAAATATTCACATGGTAATTGTTATTAATAGATGCTAAAAATACTAAAATCAAAAATTTTAAAATAACTTATTCCCCAAGCTCTTGACACCCACTAAAAAAAATAAGAATGAAAAATATTATTTAATATTTTTTAAGATTTTTTAAGATACTTATTTGAGAGGATATTAGTATTCATTTTTACTACCTTAGTTAGTCTTAATATATTTGAAAATATAAATAATATAAAACTTTACAGAAGTTAAACAATTAAAAATATCTATAATGATAGAAGGCTAAATAAATAATTTCAGCATCAAATTATCTTGATAAATTATTAGAAAAATAAATGGCCAATATCGAAAAAGAGTCAACGAATTAGTTTTGTCTGTTGGTTCCATATGATACAAAAAAAATTAACTTAACTGCACTATAATGATAATTAACTATAAAAAAGTAAATTAAAACAATAACAATTTTAACTGAATAAGTTAATAAGTTTAAATTAAAAATAATCAATTAGTTAAGTTAAAAAGTTTAAAAAATAATAACATTTTAGTTTTTAACAAGTTAATGCCCACCTTTGAGTGGTTTACATACAGTACGTTTTCATTATTTATTCGAGATAATTAACATTAATTTCAATACAAAATGGAAAATATCTCTAATAATAGATAATTATCTATATACATTTTTTGAGTATTACAAATATTTAATGATAATGACAATTTATCAATAACTATTTTAGCTTTAATTTTAATTATGACAACCATTACTATAAATTTAAATGAATATTTAATTTATCACAAATAAAATTGGTTAATTTTTTTTTCTTTAATATAAAATATTAAATTTTATTTGAACATCGTTAATCAATAATTATTTGAATTAACCTTAACATTCAGTGAATAACGTAGTTAAACTACTAACAATTATTCGTTACTTAATATTTATTAACGTTAATTACCAGAAAAAAACGTTAGCAGATTAGTTTAGCGTATTTTAATTTAACATAATATACACATAATATAATTTTTGGTACCTATAAAACAATTATTATAAGCGAGTATACACAAACAACTTAATAATTTGTATTCATATAATGAACTTGAGTTTTAAAATATTTTTATTCATAACTAATCATTGTGGCTTCTTAGATCTTAAATCGCATATAATAGTTAATAATTATACATCATTATAATATTATACCGAGGCTTTAACATTAATAAAGTTAAATAAATCATATATAATACTATGAATATATTTATACTGTGTTAAATTATCCGTTTGAATACAATTTTAAACATATTATACATATCTTTATATTATTTTTAGAATAATATATTAATTTATTCTGAAATTATGTATCTAATACGGAAATAATAACTTTAATTTGTCATTATAATTCTGTTGGGCTGTTATTTTGAGCATATAGAAAATAGGAAGTCTGATATTGGTTTAAGGCGCTTATCGTGAACGTTTCAAGTTTTACATAAATAATCTAATAACTTACAATGTTAGTAATAATAAACTTGTGTAAATCGATTATCAATCAGTTATATCAAATGCCAAAAATAAAAGATTTAATAAGTTGCAAAAAAACAAAGTAAATAAATCGATAATAATTGTATGGGCTGCTTCAACAGACACGTGTGTAGTAAATATTGTAAATATATGTAGTAATATTGCATAACCAACGCGCCGTCATACATTTTAACGTCACAAAAGACAATAAAATGTTATGATCTGCCCTACAGTAATAAGTTATTACTAATAACTAATCATTGATGGTGTAGAGGCAAGACAGTATAATATAATTTCATTTTCAAAAAGAAAGTTCAAATGAAAATTAGTTTTCCAAAATGTCAATCATCAAAATTTAATGCAATAAAAAAATTGATTTTTTTTTTTTAATTCCGACAGAAAGTTTGATTTTAAATTTAACGCAGATGACAACGACATTATTTATTAAGGGTGGTAAAAAAAATATATCGTAAACAATGATTTTGTATTGAAAATGCCAACATCAACATCAAGTTATAATGTTAGCACTAGTGAAATATATTATTATTTAATCTAAACAATATAGATCTTGAATCTTAATAAAGGTTCGATTTCATTAGTAACCAAATAGCGCAAATGACAATCAGACCTAACCATAATCCTACTTGCTATTCATATAGAAATAAATAATTAATATTATGATTATGATTAGAACATTGTAAGCTGTACGTGCTGCCTGCACACAACATTAATGTAATTCACGATTAACCGTTCTCTATAATGTTCGGTACCTATTATTACTTTCAATTGTAACACCGATATGAGTATATAACGTCAATAGTGGTATATAAATAAGAATTTATATTATACGTTGAGACACTCGTTGCTCACAAAACATCATTATACTGTGTAATCAGTTCTTGATACAACTCAATTGTATGTCATGTTTACATCATTATAGCTATATTACAACATAATTATAATCATAAAGTCGTGTTAATATCTATACTACAGAGAAAATACTTAAATCTTATACAAGCTTCAATTTTAACAATTTACATTGGTAAATATATTATTAAGTAAATATATAATAATTTATTGAAGGTAATAGTATATAAATAATAATTAAGAATAAACATTGTTTATCAATAGTTACAGTATCAAATTATTGATATTATTTTGGTTTGTAATGTGTTTAAATGTAATTATCAATTTATAATTAAAACAAAAATTAACACTAAAAACGTCAGTTAAATTAAATACCTATAACATGAGTATACACGTTTTCAATACACTTTAAAAAACTCATTTTTTTTTTTTTTTTTTTTTGTCGACAGTTAAATAAAATAATATTTCAAGAACATTTGTATACAATTAACTAACTGTGTAATTGATTCCCTATTAATTTTAGAAAATAGTAAAAATGCGTTTTTTTGCTGTTTTAAAAAATGTCGTGCAAACGCTGTTTTACATCAATATTATCGCATTACACGATACTTGATGGTAAATAATGATCAGGATACCCCTAACCTAATCTAATCCAACAAAATCTTACCCAAGATAATGAAAACCGTTTCTATCAAATACAATTAAACTGGTATGATTTGACGAGGGACAACATTACGTGAATATTTGGAAACACCAGATTATAAAGGCACAGTTATACACTTCGTCATCGTCCACCAATCAGCTAACCGAAACGTATAATCTACTCACGAGGTATCTGCGAAAAAGCAAAAAACCTTTTGATGGGTATTTTCAGCTTTCGGCGAGTACTAAAAAATCAATCTACTATAAGCTACTGCCTTTCTCGATGAAAACTCGATTTGAGCTTGTTCGGATTAATGTGATATATAAAAAAGATATATATATAAATTATATTATAAATTAACTGTATTGCCTGACTTCGGCCACGGAAAAAAATGAACAAATATAAAACACATAACTAGATGTATTTTTATTTGAGTATACGGGCAAGTCGGTGTCGGTGTACCTCGCTTTAAAAATACCGACACCAACTTGCCCGCTTTAAGGATAGATCCAACCGAACTACAGATACAATTCAACAGAATGATATTTTTAATAACATTTTTTTTTAGCATATCGATATAGGTATGTGATTTGTCAGTTTTTCGAAATAGCTGTTATTAAATATTAGAATTTCGTGCAGGTTCATCGCGTCGTTTCGAAGAGTAAAACGTATTTTAAGCTTTTGACATTACCATCGTTCATATTGCACCTAAGCGTCAAATTATTGAACCAATATCTTTCAGTTATTGACAGTTTGATTCGTCAAGTAATGTGATTATACTACTTATACCCCCAACAGACAAATGTGTCTTATATCATCCAACCACGCAATTCAAGCTTATAATATAAAATAAGAATCGAGATGTGCATAGTAATATGAGATGACAGCGGCCAAACAAACTAGTAAAGGAAAAAATATGTCTACCTATAAAATGGTTAGTGTTACAGATGGGTCGCTTTAAATATTAAAACCCAACGTAACCGTTACTGTAAAACTATTCTTATACGAATAATAATTGTCCAATCACGCGTACGATAAGTACAAGAACAATCCGGGAAGACAATATCTGTATTAATATATATATATATATATATATAAGGAAAATGATCGTTTGAACCAAACAGAAAAAAAATAATACCCACTTGAACCAATTATTTTGGAAAATTATCAATCTATATAATAATATTAATTATTAGATAATTATATTATTAAATGTTAAAACTGACGCTGAACGCTTTTCCACTTCTGAAATCCACATTTCCATCTTTCTTTAACTGAAAAAAAAAAGCATCTTAAGTACCACGGACAATAGTAATGCCTAAGTTAAATAAACGAACAAATTTAAGAATATAGTATACGAATAAATAGTATAATACGAATCTCGAAAATTGGTTCTAATCGATTGTAGTTTTTTAAACGTCTCAAATAACGGGTCCTGCCCTATGGTGGCGATTCCGGTGATTATTTCTCATGACATTAAAAATGTGTATAAAGTATAGTTGTGACAGACAACCAGCGTACGATTAACTAATCAAGGCGGAACCCATTTAACTGTTATGATTTTCGATATCTCGTGTGACATATAATAACAGAGCGCATAAGCACAGGGTGGCGGCGGCCCCACTCCGGCATGCGTCTCCCACAGCGCTCCGCTCCGCCCACCGACCAATGGACAAAAACTTACAGAGTGACGCGTAGATAGTATAAACACGCTCAAACGACGGGCGTATTAAATTATATATATATATATATAATGTTCGTCTAGTAATATCGCATCATAGCCTACGAATAGTTTAATTTATTTGTGGCGCTATTTAAATAATATTATGATATCTAATGTCTAAAAATGAAAAACGACGATGTCCGGTCATATAAAATAATGTTCTATGGTTGCTAAAACCATACTTGATATCACCGTGTTATTATATTTAAACGACATATACAGACGAAAGTTATAATATAGACATGTACGATGTACTTAATACCCAATACACAAACGACGATGCAACTATATATTATCATCGTAACAACGACAACAATAACAATAGTAAAAATTACCGCGACTATGATAATAATTATAATAGTAAATCCAATGCTATACGCTGCACATCTTTATAATATCCACGTGGTAATCGAAATTTTATTGTCGCGAAATATTGCAACAGGTGGAGAGGAGTCGTGTATTTCTGGTGCGAAATTCCGAGCCCACCCCTTACGCGTAATTTAATATATCAATCAAAGTAATATAACTTTGTTTTTATGGTTGTGCGACCTTATGCTAAAAATATTGTATATTATACCGCGTGCGAGCCGTATGTTAAACATCACTCACCTTTCGTGTCCGGCAACCACTTGCTGATCGACGATTTCGATTAATGAGCGAGTGGCACGTGCTTGTAGACGACGACGACGACGACGACGACGACAACTGTACCAGCGACACACTGACTGGCGTTCGTTCCCCCCGCGCTGAACACGGCACTGAACGACCCCGTGGCGAACGTGGCGTGCGGACGGTCTCGCGCCACCCGCGCCGCCCCTAACTCCGGCCGTCGGGCGGTGGTTTTTTTTCCACGCCGCCTAGCGATACAAACACTGCGCCTAGACAGCCTATTGATAATGTTATCTAGATTTTGGAAACTCTCCAACTACATCCCTTTCTGGTGCTTTTGCGGTAACAGAAACAACAGTGTATTGTCGCGTGAAATAATTTTATTGCCAAACATATGTAATATTACCGTGCCACGTAACAGGTACGTGTTTATAGTGTCTTTTATCATTAGGGCCCGGATTTTTATGCAAATGCATATTCTTCTAAATTTAACTCATAATAATTCTGATTAAACATCTTGACGTTTCGTAACACGTAGATTCTGCGGCTATTAATTTTTTATTTTTGCATATTTTTGCATAATTGCATCAAAATGCATAATAATTGCATATTTTTGGATAATTACATAAAATTTGCATATTTTATAAATACTAAATAAAATATTTTAAATTTTATTAAAAGTTTGATATACATTCGACCGAATAAAATAAAAATCCGGGCCCTAGTTATCATTATGTTAATCCACCAAGGAGGCCGGATCTGTTAAATTCGCCCAACTAGATATTATTTTTTTAATATTTATGAATGAAATAATAATATGACTAGAACAAGGATTTATAGACAGAATGTATAAAACAGTAAAATATACATTTAATTTTTTACAAAATAGATATGCAATAAAAATATAGTGAAATCAACAATAAATTTAATAAGAATCAAAATTTCCAAAAAAAAAAAATTCACCGTAAAAACCCTAAAAAGAAACAGTTTTTTGAGAAAAGTTGGAAAATTTCTTTAAAAAAAATATGTTTTTTTGAAATAACTTTAAACAATCGAATAAGTAATGGAAACATTGAAAACTATATAATTAATAATACATTAATACTATCACAGTGGATGAATCTTTCAGATTCTATACTTTCAGATTATATTGAAATATTATAAACCTTATTGATTATTTATCATAATTTTATAGTATAAACTATTAAGTATTTATTATGTAAGCAATTACTACTTTCTAATAATTATTCATGAACTTTAAAAATATTAAATCTATCAAATATTTATCAGTTACCAGTCACCACCGTTCACTATACACCTAAGACCTAGCCACTTAATTACTTTTCCTAAACTATTAATTTTTAATTTTACTAATATATTTATATACAATATATATATATATATATATATATATATGCCAATATTTATTATTATCTACAAGAATTAATTATAACAAATTTAAAAATAAATGCTTTTTAAATAATTAAACATTTACTTTATAATATGTTTTCGGGTAATGATCATAACACAAGTTTATAATTTTATTATTACTTAAGTGTCTGTAGAGGGTAGGTCAGTTATACCTACTCTACTTTTTACTGGAGAGACCGAGACTAGTTGGCTTACTTATTATACTTGTATTTTTAAATCTTTGAGCTTTGTACCTTAAACGCTCAAAATTCACCTAAAAGTTCACTAAAAATAATTTTTCACTAACTTTTAGTTAACATGCCCCAATATAATTGTGGCACTGGCTGTATATTAATCATATTAGCCTAACAAATTATGCTTGTTTATTGAAATTGGTACTCTTGATCTTTTAATAATTTATATGTTGTAATTTCGGACATTTCGCCCTACCTATTCTTCATTCCCTCGTCTTCCATAGTATTGATTGTTTACTTTTTTTGTACATTTCAATAACACTGTTTAGGTGACACGGCGTTCTGGAAAGGCTATTTAGCTACACGCTACCGTTATGAGCGGATCTGCACATTTATCAATATCGCATAACAGTCATAACTCACAACCCAATTACTGATTTTTCCATACGTTTAATGCGAACCAACTTTCGAGTCAAGCGCTAAGTACTTGCAAGTAATGAAGACTATTTATTGTGCAAAAATGGCGGGCGCGACTGAGCGTATTCTACCAGTAAACACATGATATATCATATACACTATACCACAGTTATAATAATAATAATGACAATAATATTAAACAAATGACAATAACCATGTACATTATTGTAATAGGAGGTAGTCATAATATGTGTATACGGTATAATGTATATTATAACTTCGGTGTGACGGAATCCTGAGCAGAGAATCCCACGGAAGCGTGCAGATGGATATTATATTATTATCATATTATATTCACTATACAAATATTATTATCATAATACAATATAATAATATTGCACATTGTTTCGTAAAGCCCGCCTTCACGTTTAAGTCACGCAGAATTGTTTTACGCCTTAAATTCGATTCATGCAATAGTGTTGCAAGAGAGCAGCTCGAAATTCGGTTTATCATATTATTATTGTGTATTAAATATGGATAGGGGTAGTACTTTTAATATTATTGTATATCGTATTTCCAAATAACGACGACGACGACGTACAACAATACGTCACAGCAGGAAACGACCGTAAAACGCGCGATTTCCGGTGGCCCAATCGTTCGTTTCATCAATAGACGAATAATAAAGCATCGCGTATACGCCGCCGTCACGTGTGCGGTGCAAAATCAGCTCTTTGCGATTTGGGTAGACTAACGGTTTTATAATAATATATAGCAGTGATGGTTCTTAATCAATATTCCATAGACTTAGAATAAGTGTTCCGCAAAAATGTTAAAATCAATGAGAAAAAAATTGAATAATTAAATAATATACAAAGTATTCCATTTAAAAATGTGAAATGTTTTTAAATTGTATTTATTAATTTTATTATTTTTTAGTGACTAATATGTTTTGTGCTATAAATGCATTATTTGATGTATAATAAAATTTAAAAACGTACTTATATAGATACTGTTTTATTTTACGGCTGTGTTCCACGAAAATCTTAAAAAATGTTAAGTACTCCGTCATTCGAAAAAGGTTAAGAACCACTGATATATAGGTAGGTAAGTACCTTTACCTCCTACGCGTCGTACGTCATGATGTATACTATTTATATATGGGCGACGGGACCCGCAGGACACCAATTTTCAGACGAGACCAAAACCGGAAACACGAAACCATATCGGCATGTTTAAGCTGCTGGAACAGCGTTTCACAGCTAAGTAGTGTTGTACACCTGCGATATGATTATTGTAAAATGATTATGATATTATACACATACGTTTCGGCAGTCCGTTTTTCGAACGAAGTTTTAGTGAATTTATTTTTTAATACACAATTAAATATGTACCTGCATATACATATAATGCAACTTTAGATTGCAATCTTATATTAGTAAAAAATTCTCAATAATTTTAAACAACGCGTCAGAAAAAACGAAAAAAAATTAAGGCAAAAACAGACAATTTTACGCGAACCAATTTTTGACAAAATCGATTTAATTTTTTTAGTGTAACACAAAAATAATAACAGTAGATATATGTAATTTTCACCAAATGTTTATATTAACATTTTAGGTTTCTCATAAATTGTTATAATAGGAGTTCAAAAATACTAAAAATATATAGACACTTTTTTTATAAGCATTTAAAGTTTAAATGTTGATCAAAATTCATCAAAATATCGAACATTTACAAATTTTTTTGTAGTTAAATATTTATAAAATGTTCAATTTTTATTAACTAAGTATTAAAAATTTTAAACAAGATTTTTCGTAAATAGTTTATAGTATAACCAAAAAATTAAAGTTATATATTAATATGGTCGATTTTTGTAGAAATTTTAAGTTCAAATTTGGACGAAATTAGATACTTAAATGAAGAATAACAATGTTAGTTACCTATTACGTTGTAATTTTAAAATATTTTTTGTGCGTGCTTGAAACATTTAAAGTATATTATTATATTTTATATATACAATGGCATTTTCAAATGTAATGTTTTCGGAAAAAATGAATTTAATCTACTGTATTATTAATAGTAAAATGAATTATTTTAATAGCAATAATATCATAAAATTCACTTAATTATATAGGCTGGCAGAAAGTCTTTGCTCAGAATCGTTCTTCGTATACAATGATTATATATTATTGAATTTAAATTTAACACATTTTTTACAGTGACCCACTTGACTTTTTTTCAACTTGATCTTGTGACTTTTTACCATACCAAACTATATCGTAGTAATAAAAATCTTTGCAAATTAATTCATTAACAAGTACTACTTCTGTTCTTTGTGATATTCTAATGAACGACAGTTAATCGAGCGGAGTAACCAAATTAACTAGTAATTTTTGGCACCGACTATGACCACAATATTGAATATAAGTTATAACAAATTTGAATACCTAACGATGCCCCTACAAATATATTAATATAACGAAAAAGTTTCTTTTTCTGAAGAAAAAAATGTTTAAACTTTAATAATTAATAATAATGAATATCTACTAAAATTTAAATTAAACGTCTAACGTGATACCTGGGTATACATACAAAGTGTACGAGCCAGGAACATACAATAACAGGCCGTGATGCCCGGTCACCAAAATACTTCGCGCGGCATTACACCAATGCCCACCCACCAATCAATGTATTATGTGTGTATATAATACTTATGTTTTACAACTAAATAGGAATTGGGCAGGTTCGCCGAGCAAGAACTGCGAATACTATAATGTGCCGGTGGTGTGTGTAGGCATGTATGTGTTAATGCGTGGACTTAAAGCTAAAATAAATAGTAATAAAGGGTTTAGAGTCTAAATTTGAGTGATCAGATTAAAATAAAAATACCTAGTTTCAAATATTTTCCAATCGCTTGTGACGAAAGTACAGATACTGGTGGCATAGCTTAATTAGCTGT
This sequence comes from Pentalonia nigronervosa, assembly GCA_014851325.1. Taxonomy (NCBI): domain Eukaryota; kingdom Metazoa; phylum Arthropoda; class Insecta; order Hemiptera; family Aphididae; genus Pentalonia; species Pentalonia nigronervosa. The sequence continues at coordinate 17,317 of JACXSJ010000848.1, read as the reverse complement.
TTTTTCGTGCTTGCGATATGGAATTTAATATTTTTGAAGAGTTATTGGAAATTATACCTATGTATCATACTACTACAAGAGAGGATATCTTCATTTCTGTTTTTGAACCCTTGAAAAAATATAATTTACCTTTGGAAAATTTATCGTCTGTGGCAAAAGATGGAGCTCCTTCTATGGCGAGAAAAAATAAAGGTTTCGTTGAAAGATTGCAAAAAAAGGCGAATGAAAATGTTGAACATACATTTCATAAGACACATTGTATTATACATCAAGAGGTGTTATGTTCAAAAATTATTAATATGGCACATGTAATAAGACCTGTAAAACAAATGATCAATTTTATAAGATCCCGTAGTTTAAACTAAAGATAATTTTCAATTTTTTTAAACGATTTAAAAAGCGAATATTCAGGTTTACCATACTTTACAGAAGTACGATAGTTATCATGCTCCCCTGTATTGAAAGATTCTGGAAGTTAAAAGATTCCATACAAATATTTTTAGAGTCTAAAGAACAAGACGTCAGCACTTTGTTGGATCCAATGTAGTTACAAGACCTATCCTTCATGGTCGATATTACGAAGCACTTGTCGAATTTAAATTTAAAATTACAAGGGAAAGATCAAATTATAACAGCCATTAATGACCATATTAAGACTTTCAATTGTAAATTAGATCTATGAAAAACACAATTGCAAAATGATGAATAACACATTTTCCAACTTGCATATAAAACAAGTATTAATGAACCAATTTTCTACAAAAAATATTCAAAAAAAATTATATGTTTAAAACTAAATTTGAAAATAGGTTTCAAGATTTCAAATATTTAGAAAACGATTTTGCCTTTTTCACGTCCTCTTCAATAGACACAGTAAAAGTCCCAGCACATATACAAATGGAACTGATCAATATTTAAAATGATTCAAATTTAAAAAATAAATTCAATGAAGTTGGGGTGCCTGATTTTTACAATTTCATACCAGTACAATATGTAGAAACTCAAAGATTTGCGTGTAAAATTATTTGTATGTTTAGTAGTACTTATCAATGTGAGCAACTATTTTCATTAATGAACAGCAACAAATCACTCGTAAGATCCAAATTAACCGACTCGCATCTAAATTCAATGTTAAAAGTGGCCTCGTCCGATAAAATTTCTCTTGAAATTGAAAAGTTGGTGGGAGAAAAGAGATGTCAAATATCGTTCAAAAAGAATGAATAAAATGTATTTTTTTGTAATTTAAATAATGCCTATCTTATAAATAATTAATATGGTTTTTTATAATGAAAAATGTTAACTTTTCGGATTTATACTGTGCTTGTTGTATTCGTAAAGAATAAAATTGAAAAATTTGAATAAAATATTTATTTTTTTCATTAAATGTTTTGTGTGGCCCGTATACTAAACTATTCAATATATTTAGCCCACTTGCTACTTTGAATTTGATATGCCTGATTTAGACGGTTTGCGCCTTTACAATAATAATATTCACGTATAAATATAGGAAAACTGGCGATTCGCGTCCACAACAATAATAATTTTAGTAGAGATTCGCGCCCACATTATATCAATAACAATTTGCACCTGTAATAATATGCTGTTCTTCCGCGTTTGATACTACGGAATGGACTGGACAATTTTCGGCAGCCGTGAAAATTTACACACCGATGAGCCGACGGCGGCTGTGTTATATTTATTATTTATACACCGGTGAGCCAGCATCGCGTTTTACCTGATCTGCATAATTATATAAGTCACTAACAATATAATAAATAATAATATAAAAATGAAACAATACAAAAATGAGATATGTTGTGTGCGTGTGTGTTGGTCGGCGGCGGGATATATACAGCGCTTATTCTTTTTATTAGGTCGTGGCGGCGACATAAAGTATACCATACATAACACACATAGAGATATTCAAGTCGACAGGATACAATACTTGGATTATTATCCCACAATAAAAGAAACGTCAACAAAAGTGCATAAAGAAGAATTAATTGAAAAATAAAACGTAAAAGTCCAAGAAGATTTAGAAAATTAAAATAATATAAATAGAATAAGTTAGTGTCAATTGAAGTGTCATTAAAACGGTTCTCAATGTGCAATAATATAATAATAATCATTTATTTATTTACATTTTTAATAAACGTACCAAACTGCTCGGTGTGCGCTTTCGATACAATTTTTTAGTTTTCATATCAGAATTTTAAGGTATCTTATAAGGACAAAATGTCTTGTGCAGTTATGCAACTCAATGTGTTAAATCAAACACAATTTAGGTTAGTCAATAATAAATTACTGACAATAGTGATAGATTTTTTTAATTCTGTATAATAAATATTAGTAGAGATAAATTAGATTAGGTTAAGTATAGCAATAATATAAAATATAAAAAAATTATATTATGACTAGTTTTTAAAAATATACTAATGATATATCATATATAAATAATTTTTCCCCAATATTAGATGTTAAATAATTTTCAAAATAGATGTTTGGAAACATAACTCCAAAATATGCATTATGTAGATTCAAAATTACATTAAAATTATAAAATATGTAATAAAAATTTTAAAAAATTTGGAAAATATGCATTAAAATTTTTTTTTTTGATTCACAAAACCCCTATTATGCAACTTATTTTTGTTTTCTTAACATATATTATCACCACGGAAAGTATGCACAGATCCATAAACAAAATAAAACAATAATTTAATTGAGAACAAATTTCATTTAGTTTGTTCGGTTTCATTATTTTTTCTTCAGAACTCCAATTATTAGGGGTTGAGATTGGCCAATATACAATTGCAAACAATACTATACAATTTTTCCTATAAAGTGATGTTCTCATCTAAAATGTTTCTTTCAAAGTTCAAATGCATAACAAGGAAAACAATACACCAGTGTTTACTAAACTACGCCAAATGAACAAATTGAGACGAGTGGACAACATTTTAAATCCTATTCAACTTGTTTAACAATTGAGTGCTTTAAATATTCAAATAATAAACTCATTATTAAATAATTTGTTATAATTAAAAACATTAAAATATTATTTGTAGTATTATATCATTAAAAAATATAAAAATAAACTCTTAAATTAATTCATATAAATACATATGCTCAACCTATATGAATTTAGATATGTATTCTATAGCATACAAATTATTTCATTTTTAGATCAAGTTACTTTTAATACACTGCATATTTTGTAATTGCTGGTCATTAAGTTTCTGTAAAATAAAATAGTACAATATTAATATATTTAATAAAATAATTAATAATAAAAGGTGGTTCCACTAATTAAAAAAAAAATACACAACTATCTGAACCCTTAACCAATTTGTTACACTTTGATAGTTCATACTATAAGTGTATCAATTTTTTAAATCATAATATTTTAGCTTAAGTAAAAAGTAATATTCAAAAATTCTTTAATTATTCTTAATGAATATATAACAATGATAAATTAATTTTAAGGAAATTATATTGAAACATTTAATCTATCAATTCTTCCTTCTTTTAAAACTTTAAATCTAATAACAATGAAGCTTTTTATAGTACTCACAAAACACTATTTTTATAGTAAAAAAAATCAAAATGTTCGCCTAATGCAGACTCGCTCTAAATTGAATATTGAACACAGATAGGTGTAATAGTTAAAAAAAAGTTATCTCAGATACTAATTAAAAAAATATAAAATACAACACTAAATTTATGAAAAAATAATATTAGTTTAACACAGTCTAGACTTTTAAATAAGAAAGCAGTGGTTTCCTACAGTTTTACCAAATGCAAAAAATAATATTATTATTTTAATTTATATACTATAAATGATAATACAATAAAAAAATTGTAGTCCATTTATAAATAGCTTAGTGCCCCACCTAAATTATTAATAAATAGTAAATACCATATACCTTAATTAACTCTTTTGTTTCCTCAATGAGTTCCACGTGTTTTTTTAAGGAGTTAGAGGTTCTCATAAAGATGTACTTCTTTTCCTCCTCCATTTCACTAATCCTGAAAAAAAAATACAACAAAAATTAAATAATATTATCATAAACAAATAGTTAAGCAATTTAAACAATCAAACAACCATACTTACTGCTGACATAAATTATTTTTTTCTTCAGTTTTGACTTTAACCTCAGTATTATCGAGATTAATACTTTTCATTTCAGCTTGAATCTCATACAATCTATTTTCATGCTCTTGTTTTTCCTAAAGTTATAATCGTATATAATATTGTAATACTTTAAATTATTAAAACTAAAAAATAATATATATAATTCTTAATGGAATATTAGAGTTTATATGAAGGGTAGTGAGTACTAGTTATTTTTTTATCAACATAAATTGAAAAGAAAATTAAAAGAGGTAAATATTTTTAAATGTCTATAAATAGCTAGATTATCTTGAAAAGTACTATGAATTTGTTAATTTTAATTGAGCTTATTAATAGTTATAGTTTAGAAACTAAAAGGATTAATATGATTATAAATTTAAGTTTTGCATTTCTGGTGATGAAAGGCATAAGAATATTAAATTAAAAATTACCTCAAACTGACGTTCAGTGATTTCTAACAAACGTTTTTTATCAGCATCACGTTCAGGATCTAATTTTTCAGCTATTTTCTTCAATTTGTTATACTCCAGCTCTGCCTAAAATCATAATATATTTCTTAGGTACACATAACATTTTTTTTAGTAATTTACATGAAATACTCAATTTATAACTTACTGAATCTAATTCTATTCGCATAGAAGCAATTTTATGTTCAACTTCTTTCAGTTTTTCAATATTTTTGTTTTTTAAACTTTTCAGTAATTCATCAACTTCTTTCAAAGATTCTCGTATGTGCAATGCAAGTACATTCTTATCCGCTATTGCATTTTCAAGTTCGGGTAATACAACAATATTTTCTGCGCACAATGTATTATACTGTACGAACAATTTGTCCAGCTAAACAATAAAAATGTATAAGTTTATGAACAAGATAATTACAGTTACTAAATCATAATTCCTACTAGACAGTATTCTATAAATTATAAAATATAAACTAATAAAAGGAAAATACAACCATTGGTAAAATATAAATATAACATAATATAATAATATAAAATACATAATATATGTTCATGAAAATAAGTCTTTAATAATTAAACAAAATATATTGTATTATAGATAAGTAATTAAGATTCTGAATAAAGTAAAGTAGTTGCAAGTAGCAATTATTAAAACACAATGTAATATCAATCAATAGCACCTATACTATAATTGAAAGTTAAATACAATTCATCAAATAGGTAATACTTTTTGGAAATGGTAAAAGTTTATAGTGAATAAATTAGAAATTAAACACAAATTTCAAATTAAAGTTTTTTTTTTTTTTTAAATATACTTTAAGGAAGTTATTAAAAATAAATATATGATAGGAGAGACATTCTTCTACTATAATATTTCACTTTTTAAAACTTAACTAATAAAATTCATATCTTATATAAATTTATTATTTTGTTATTACTTAATACTAACTTTTAATCTGAGATCAACAACATTTAAATCTTCAGAGTATACTATGTTTGAGTATTCTTCTAAACAATTTGTTTCATATTGTATGTCTTGTCTCAGATTAATTATATCTTCTTCAATAATTTTCTTATCGTCTTGAGTAATCTGTTGACCATTAATACAACTCTTGACTACATTCAATTCTTTTTGTAAGTTTTCAATATCTTTTTCTAAACAATATTTCAAATAATAATAGAAGTATAAATACAAATAATACATTTTAGCTTATTTGTCTATAACTTGTGTATTAATTTGTATTGGTTATTTGATGTCTTTATAATAAATTAATTAACTATACGGATATTATGATGGTTATTTTAGAAAAATATTTCATCTATGACTGTATAACATTTATTTAAGGTAATATAATATAACAAAAAATGGTAATAATTTTATTGCTAGTTAATAATTTTACCGTGGTCAACATGTCATTAACTGTATATTTTGTGTAAATGGTGTATTCACAATTGAAGAAAAAGTAAATGTTATTTTTATTTAAAAATGGAGGAAATTTTAACATCGCTAATGAATTAGGTGTAAGTCACTTTAAAATTTCTAACATATGGAAAGCTTGAGAAAAAATAGAACAGAAGTTTCAAAACAAAAAATTGTTAAGAAACTTCAAAATTGTACACATGCAGATTTTTTTTTTATTATTTTGGTTATAAAGACTATCGGTTATTATAAAAATATAAAACAAATATTAAATGTGTTGTCACTATACTCAATACCAAATAGATGGCTTAACAGAGTTGGATTCAATACCTTGAAAAATACGTTCATCTTTTTTTTTTGAAATATATTCCTGTACTTCTCCATGACAAGTTTGTAAATCTTTGATATATTTTTTTGAGTTCACAATATCTTTTTGTAATGCAACTTGCATAGCTTTCATTTCCTAAAAAAAGAAACATATTTTAATTATTACATATTATTCCTTGGACATTTAAAATAAATAAATATAATTACACAGATTATAGCATATATTTTATAATTTAATGTTTACACTTTGTAACAGTATTTTCTATTAAGAACTTACAAAATAATAATTAAACAATACATAATAGTTGGGTAATTGATCTTCAACTATGTATGCGGATTCTGTATTACAGGTCATGCATAAAAATGATTCAATTTTTTTTAAAGTGCATTGTTAAATTTGAGTTTTTTTTAATATTATAGTTATACTCAAAAAATGTATTAGTACTATATTTAGAAAATTGGATAAGTTAATACAAATAAACTAAAAATTAATCATATCGCCCTTGTAAATTGAGTTCAATAAATATGTTAAAACGTTAAATTAGAAGAGTGTCAAATATCTACATGTTAACTATCTGCACTACAAAATATTTGTACAAATGTATTAATAGATTAGTTTTATTGTTTATATTATGGAATTTGAGATTATTTTATTATTTACTACGGTTCACTTTAATGTAGATATATTTTATAAATTTATAGTTTATTCTTAAATCCAATCAGATACATATTTCAATTAAAATGGGTTGTAAAAGTTAACATAATGTATTAAATATCGAAACAAATTGAAACTTGATAAAGGAGAAATCAGATATTTTTTAACTCAATTTTTTAATATATATGTAAATCTATTATTGGTGATATTAAACATAAAAAAAAAACTATTTTAACATATGCATCAATGTTAGAATCGACCGATGGAAAAAAAAGCATGGGTTTTTCAAATAAATCCCCACCACCTATAGTTGTAATAGGTTTCTATGAAAAAAGAGTAACTTCACAGTATGTAGATACATCAAACATGTATATGTCTTATAGCTACTGCCTAATTAAACATGACAGTAAGTTATTAATATAATTATGAGAAATTATGAGCTAAAATTACAAATACTAATATTTTCCAACTACTGACATCATCGGATAACTATCAACCAATATAGGTTTTATTTATATAATGTATTATAAAAAATATTGATGAAAAAATTTAATAAATGAAGCAAATGATATAACTGGCAACAACAATATAGAAGTGATGGTGAGTAGTGCTGGTTTCAGGACGTCATGGTAACACTCTCGATGTTGCACAAATTTATAGAATGATCCCAGCCATAAGACATTACATGTCAACTAGAAAATTAATGAAAAGTATGACAAATATCAAGTTGAACTAAGCTTTTTTTTTAAATCTCTTCATAAAAATAATTTCTAAGAAACTATTTTTTTGTTTAGCATAGAGCTTTTTGGTAAATTCTGAATTTATAATTTTAGCTATCTTTTAATAAAATTTAAAATTTTAATAACAATACATTTACATTTAACTTATTTAATTATCAATAGTATTATCCATACAAATACCTAACTGTGTACAAAAATATACAATATTATACATTTTCTCCTAAACTGCATGGTATACTATACCTAATAATAACTCAATATATATTATATAATGTAAATATTCCACAATTTTTTAAGGGCTTTTGGTTAAATCACACATTTTATTTTTGAGTTGATTAAAAAAAAAAGTTAATAATATAAATATATTAAAACAGTATATTATATTATCAATGGTGTCGATCATGTCAATTTAAAATAAATTGTTAAAATTATGATTTATAATTTTTTGTTTGGAAAGTCTATTTTCCCACACATCAGGGATGGACAAGATACTCCAACATTAGTATTCCGATACTAGATACTTGATACTTGTATTTTAAGTATCTTGATATTCAATACTTACATTTTGAGTATTTAGATACTCAATACATTTGAATAAAATTAGTCTCAGGTTTTTTAATAATTTTAATTATACACATAAGATTTATATATTTTAAATAGTTATATAGACTACAAAATTTAATAACTTAATAGTAATAATAATATTCTACAAGAAATTAATAATTATTATTCATGTACATAATTCTCTTCCTTGATGTATTTTAGTAACCCTACGTAAAAACTTTAACCGAACACAACACCGCCGAATGCTAGTTTTTGTGAAAAAGACTGTAGGTGAATAAAAATAATCTTATAAGATTAATTTTTCAAAGTTTCGTATAAATGTATTGAGCATCTTTAGATAACATTTTTTAATGAAATACTCAATACATTGACTAAAAATGTATTGCGATATATGATACAATTGTATCAAAAATATTACTCAACCCTGCCCATGGTGTGTGAGGACCTTAAATTATTATTTTCATAGTATTAATGCTGTTTATTTAAGCTATACCTCCAATTTTTGTTCTTCGGTAAGGTCATTTAATAAATCTAGCTCAATTTTATAATTATCAATTTCTGCTTCTAATTTAATCAATACTTCTTCATCAACACAGAGTGTTTTTTCTAAATAAAATAAAAAATAATTTAGTATTACAATTACAAAAACATAAGATAAAAAAAATAACATAACAAACTATAATTGTCCAACAATAGCTCTTCTTGTTTCTTTAAAAATTCTTGATCTGTTGGTTTACCAGATCCTCTACTCTCAACTTGATATGAGTTTAATAAAAACGGCAAGTACATCTATAAACATAATTTATAATTATTTAATAAAAACTAATTAAAAAATTATTTTTATAATATATAAAATAAACAATAAATGTTAAGACATAAAACTAGAATTATCTATGCCTATAATAATTAAAATAAATAATATAAAACAATTTAATTTAAGTTGCATACTACACTCTATCTCAAACTGGAATACACCAGTTCAGCACACTATTTTCCCCTTCTACCGATCACTACCTATGCTATTATGTGGGAGATGTGCACCGTCGGACAATAACCATTCACTGCTCGGTGTATTTTAGTTTGAGACAGAGTATAATGCTAAGCACCTCCTCTCCCCTATATATATTATGTACAAATTTGAACAATAAAAATATATTATTGGAAAAGTCATTAGAAGTGGAGTGCCTATATTTAGTGATAAGATATCTATAATCTACATTTAATCGACTGATTATTTTTGTGTATATTATAAAACAATTAAATTTACTCATGACAGTCGCACATCATTCGTGTTGTTAAACTCCTGTGATATTACATTCAAGCAACCATAATTAGTTTTAAAATTATTTGTATTTTAAAAAAAAAAATAGAAAGATATTAAGTTAATTTTTAGTACATTTTATTAGTTTTGTGCAATTGGAATTAATAACTATGGATAAATATATAACAAAACAAAAGTTTTAAATAAAAAGGTTAATTTTATAAATCAGTGTTTTATTGTTTCCTACAGAGCCCCCAGGTGAGAGAAACGCTGCATTATATTAATAAATAGCAATTTTTACATACACAATTCACAGCCAAGTCTACCACACTCATGGTTTTGAAATAATAGGTTTAAGTTTTTTATTATATTAATTTTTTTAAATCAATTAACGTATTTTTTTTTAATTTTGCCACGAATTTCATGGTTTTAAATAATAATAACCATAATCCAAATTTGGTATTTTAATCCAAATTAAACATATTGTTACATATGTTTCAACCTGAAATTTTTTGGATCAGCAATCCAGATATGGATTGATCCGGATTTGGTACTCAGCACTAATACCTATCTACAAATATTCTATTTCTAGACAATTATAAATATTTAAGTTACTTTTAAAAAGTTAAAATAAAACTGTAGCAAGTACCTTAAATTCCACTGTTTGTTCATAATCTTCATCTTCAGACTCATCCGGATCAAGCATTGTTGGATATAATGTATCCATTACATTGAATCGATTTTGAGTTTCACATAATTCTACTAACCAAAGAAGTAAACCAACAACTTGTGAAAAGGAATGGCTAGCATTTACTATACAGACAAATAAAAGAAAAGAAAATCATTAATAAGTATCTACATTTAAAGGTTCAGAAAAAAAAATTATTGGTATACCAACATGATTAAATCAGAGTTTAAACTTAATACTTAAAAATTGTAGCCATAAGTCATCAAATCTCTATTATAACTATATACTGTACCTATGCATTTTACTAACATAAATTTACTTAAACACTAAACACAATCATAATATGCTAGTGTTAAATAAATAAAAGTATATACATTTTTTTTTCATCAAAAATTTGATGACTTTGGGGTTTATACATAATTAATTCATTACATTACTATGAGCCGCCACCACTCCTACTTTAGTTATACTAAATACAGCTTTTATCAGAATAAATAGTATATATTTGAGTTTAGGTTTATTATTATAACAGAAATGCACAGTAATTAGAATAGCCTAACTAACAAACTTATAGTTCAATTATTTTAAATTTTAGTAACAATTATTAAGTCTATAAGCATAATAAACATTACCAGTAATAAGCCATGATTTATCCACTTTTCCTTTATAATAGTACTTTTTCATAATTTTGGGTAATTCTTCCGTGTATTTACTTTTATTTAATACTTGATTTCGGTCTAGGTTATGTAATAAATACTCGCACATGTCAGTAAACATAGTAGTTGTCATTGGTTTCATATTACCATTGTTCAAAATGTGACTTGCATTAGGAGCAGTCAAAAAATAGTTTTGAATCTACAAAATAAATACTTAACTAGTATCAAATTAAACTTATTTTAATTATATTAAATAAAGTACCTTAGTACTTTATACAAATTTAAGGAATTAAACAAATACAATATACAAATAATATTATGTAATGATATAATGTAAATGACCAAATAAACTATACTCTGTTCCAAAAGAGAATACACTAGTTCTGCACACTATTTTCCCGTGCACACCATAGAACTATAACCAGTCATAGCTAGATGTATTTTCTTTTGAAACAGAGTATATATGAAAACAAATCCATAAATTTCAAAAATGTAATAATAAAATTAAATACACTTAGTCTAATGAGAACATAGAACATGTAATAAAAATTGATTATCCTTATGAAGACATTTCTTTCACATTTGCTATCTCTGTCATACAAGTATATAACATAGTAAATATACAATTAACAATTCATATTAAGCTTAATTAATTTCAATATTAAAATAAATTTACCTATTTTCAAACTTAAAGGTAACAACATTATCTGAGATTAATTTCAATATTTGAATTTTCAAGAAAGGAATAATTGTATAAAATATTAAAATTTTAAAAAATGTAGAACTTCCTTCAAAATTAAAATATAAAATTAACACCAACAAACCACAGACAATATTCTTACCTTTAGTTTTAGTAATAAGTCAATTCAGTCTATTATTAAAACATAGCTGAATGTGTGTAATGCTAATCATAAATTTTGTGTTATGCATTTGTAAGACGGATAGAAAATGTAGGCAAATCGTTCTCTTAAGACTTTTTCTTAGATATATGGAACTTCCCTATCAAGCACTTGTTTAAAGTTAGATTTTGGCATATACAAAACTAAAAGTTTAGCACTTATTCAAAATATGCAAATAAGTACAGTTATCTCATAAGAGAGAATATAAAGAAATATTTAATTATATTAAGTACTTTATGTATGGCTATCTGTTGAAAGTTTTTTTCAGTCAATGGTCGCACTTCTTTTCTATTCTTAACTACACCACCATAGTTACTATAACGGGATTCTGAGCTTAACCTTCGATTTCTACAAAAATATTAATTTGTATTGCAGGATATATAAATTTAAATTTAAAACTCAAAAAACGAATATAGTTACTTGTAACTAGAATTTATTCCAGGTAAATTTGGATTAAGTCCAGGTGTAACACACGGTGTAGACGCAACTAAATTAATACCAGTAATATTCATGGATGTGGTTGCACGAACTAGAGTATTCCTCTGTTGATTGGCTGGTTTCTTCACTGATGATGACCACTGTTTTGGATCATGTGCAGATAAATTATCTGATGAAGCAGATTTTTTTTTTGCTGAGAATCCAGGTTTCAAAAGCATTGATTTTTTTTCTAAACCACGACTTTCTCGATAACTCAATCTAATTTTTAAAGAAATTAGTCATTAGTCATTACCATAATAAAATGTTTTGGTTATTTGCTTCTCAAGAATGTAAAGTAAAGTAGTTATGTTAATGAAATTAATGAATACCTGATATCGTTGCCATCAAATGAATTCTGTCTTCCAAATGTGGAACCACCAAAAGTGTTACGTCCAGTTGCTGACGAACGTCTTCCAAAAGATGCCTTCTTCATAATTTTATGTTTTTAATTCATTGATTGTATTTGAATCTAACAATAACACCAACATAGAAATACAAACATTTATATAACTCATAATAACAATTACAACACATTAAATTGCATTATCTCAACAAATATTTTAAAAACACATATTAAGTAAATTATAAATAAGAATAATACAAAATTATATAAAATTTATCAAAACTGAAATTTCAATAAATATTTGATTATTAACTTTAAATACAACTTACATTACTAGCTATGTTCATAATTTATAAATATATAAATTGTACTACCTTTTGAACAAATTTAAAATAGACGTGAATAATAAGTGCACAATAAATGTCGATAATGTACCTACATTTGAATTTTGTACTGATAAGAGTGATGTTTGAAACTCTAAGAGCTGAAAGTCTGAATATCTTATTGCAATTTGTAGACTATATTTTGATTTTCAACAATTTTCAAAATAACCGAAAAGGTAAAAAAATAAAGGTATAAGACACTATTTTATAATACAGTTGAGACTTGTGAGGCACACAATAAAAATAAACGTTTAATACTTTATAATATATTTATCTCATTATTATCACTAAAAAATAAACGGTTAATTTTGAATATCAGTATGTCATGGAGGAAAAATATTAGATGCAAAACAATACATGCAACACATTCAATGATTTACCGCATAGAGTAATATTACTTTATAGTTTACTGGAACTAGAGATGGTTAACAGTGACAAAATTTGGTCACCGTGACAGTGGTGACAGCTACTTTAAAATCACAGCGACTTTTAATGGTGACAGGTCACCATATATTTTGCATAATATAAATTTAAGTTACTCTGTAACCAATAACCAATTTAGTAATGCACATAAAATCTTGTCACTGTTACTTTGTCAGTCTAGGGATTGGAAGACCCGGTCATTTTCGTGATTCGGATCATTTAAATCAGTTCAGTAAATACTAAAGATTCGTTCGTCTTGATCCGAATCTTGAAAAACTCAATTAGATATTTGGATCCTCATAATATCCTATTGACCCTAGTCATGTATTATTGTATTTTCTGTACTCGGATTTCGGAATTGTAAATTGCTGAGAAAAATTTTGCATCCCTAGCTATAGGTCTTGTAATACCGAAATATAAGAACAAGAACTCAATTCTAGTACAAATGAAATGTATTAATTTATCAAGTTTCAATAAGTTCTTCTATTTTAATAATAAATCAAACAAAATTATTAGAATTAAACAATTCAACATAATATAGAAAATATACTTTAGTGCATAACAATCACCAGCGCCGCCAACTACAGTATCTCGTTTATCACTGTTCCTAGTCACTGTAGTGGTAACCAGGTAAGAGTCATCAAAATTATTTTGTGGCAATTGTCGCAGTGACTAACAGCGACACTGTTGTCGGGGTGACAAAGTAACGGCGATGTGATTTTAAGCTCATCACTAACTGGAAACACGAATTAAGACATACATATATTTTAATTCGTGACCAAGACTGTATTTCATATAATATTATATATATTGTATATATGTTACCATTGATTATAGAATAATTAACATAACGATAATTCGCGTGTTACAGGTTCGTGCTGATTCGGGATGCAAAATCTTGTTTGCAATATTTAACCTACAGCTTTATTGTTTGTAAAAAATCCATAAAAACTGCAGATGAATAAAATCGTACATTTTGTTCCCTTAGTCACCACAGAGTTCTTTTGCGCTACCTACTCTGTATTCAGCGCAAAGATCGTTTTTATTGGCGTCGTTATACCGCGAGCGGAGCAACGGAAAAACATGACTCTTCGATCACAGTGTGCGATTCATTGAACGATATTATGAACAATTTTTTCCGTCTATTATTTTATTTTTTGTCGTCCATATAATTAAATGTACCCTTGGTTGAGTGTGCCGTGATTAGGTGGAGGCGGTGGGTCGACCGTTAGAAGGTTTGCACAGATGGTGTTTTATAGTTTTTAATTTTTTTTTTTTTTTTATTTAGCTTTTAGTATATAACTATAACAGCTCAACAATTATAAGTAGCACAAATGGAAATAATATCGAATAAAGTGACAAGTAAAAAGTAAAAACAGTATAAAGTTGTTATAAAAAAGGAAAAAAAAGTATATAAAATGAATGATATATAATTTGGATAACATTATACGTAGATAACATTACCACATTAAATTACAAAGCCAGCTTCCAATAAAAAATTAATTATTTTTTTTATAACCGTTTCAACTTGGGTGTTAAGTATAGAAGGGAGAGTAAGAGGAATGTTTAAAGACTTAATATAGTTAATCAGGGATGTAAGCTTAGAATATAATGAGGGACAATCAAATAGTAAGTGAGAGATATCACAGAAGCTTTCGGTTATGTGTAGTGTACAGAGGGGAGAGTCGTTTAGGCCAAGTTTGTATGCATGTTCTGGGAGAAACGAGTGACCCACGCGGAGTCGATTGAAACAGACAATGGTAGACCTAGGTAGGTCTAAGTTGTAGAACCAAGTCTTTTTATTAGAGATACTAGGAACAATTGATTTATAATTAGATGCAAAGTGAGCAGGTAGGTTATTCCAGTGATTGGACCAAAGACTGATAACATGACGGCGCAATAGGGGGGAAAAATCGGTCCAAGGCAACTGCGCAAGAGGAAGAAGGATTGTATTAGAGGCAGCTTTAGCGAGCCTGTCAGCCATTTCATTACCATGTATGCCAATATGGCTAGGGATCCATTAAGTTAAATTAAGTGATTGGACTGCTTGAGATTATATATATATATATATATGATTTAATTTGAAAGACTAGAGGGGATAATTTAGAATTAAATGGATTTGATAAAAAGGATTGTAAACAGGACATAGAGTTAGAAGCGATTAAATAATTATTCGGGGCTAAATTTGAAATAAATAGAAGAGCTTCGAGAATAGCATAACATTCAGCGGTGAAGGAAGAGGATGAGGAAGGTAGGTTGTTGGAGAAAGAAACGTGAAGTTCGGGTATGCAGAACGAATAGCCGGCTAATAAGGGAGACACTGAGCCGTCAGTATAGATGAGTGTGTATTCAAACCCCTGAAAACTTATCCATAAGAATAGAAATCCTTCCCCGGAAAACTAATATCGTATAATGAGATTCCCTCAACTACGTTACATCATATAAAGGTAGCACGAAATGTTAACATTTCAATAGGTTCTTACAAAATTTTTCTTAATAATTGGAAAAACTAATAAAATCAGTAGGAAAACAGGAATAATTACGTAACACAGGACTTTTAATAAAATCTAATTTGGTTTTTTGTTGTAATACCTCATTTTGGAATCAGATAGATATTAGAGAGTATAGCAAGACTTAAATCATTCACCAAATATTTATATTTGCATAATATGTTGTAAACATGGTAAAATACGTATATATAATTTTCAAAATATTTTGGCTCATTTTGTACTGTCTATAAATTTGATTTTTTTCTTTTATGTTTATTTCGTTTTTGTCTTTTGGTCGAAAAATACAAAAATATAACTCATAATGGTTCCACCTAAGTGAGAAGTCTGTTATTTTTATAATGGCAGTAAAAAATAAAATATCGAAAACACAATATTCATACATTGCTTTATAAACAGTATTTTATTAATATAGACGTATTATCGACGTGTATTACCATGGATTTTTTATGTGTTATATTATATTTTACCTATTATATTGTTATTATTAATATTATAATCATATATTCTTTACTTAGTGTTCTATAAACGAATTGAGACGCCATAAAAGTAATACTTAAATCGACTCTATACATAACTATGTTCCTTCGTGCACTAGAAGCAACTGAAATGCTGTCAACAGAAGCGTCAGTCATCCAACAAGAAGTTCAGCTGATGAACTTGATATTTCTGGTCGGAGTCTTTCTCACGATAGTCATTTACACAGGATTTTATGCATTTATTTACAAAACAAGGGATTGCGCTCAACGTTTGAATGAAATTAAGAAACACGCAACGGACAACAAAAAAGACATTGGTATCTGCGGTCGCCGTCGTTGGTTTCAGCCATTTTGCTATCTTAACGGTCCCGACGATATTTTGTCGTTCGAATGGTCGGAAGATTGGAATTCGGATTACACCTTAGTGTCGGATATCTCTACAGACGATGAGTTGTCTAATCTTCCGTAGAGGTACAGCAGTAGGTTCATTATTTTTGGTTCTGACAATGTACCTGTGAACATTTCTGCCAGTATCTACATGCTACAGGATCCATATTGTCACTAATAGACTCAAGATATATAACATATTGTAACCCTTATTGTAACTGTTGGATAATGTAGTTTATAATATAATATTATTATATAAACAACCAAGATGTTTTTTTTTATTCCATTACCATACCTTGTCAAAAATAACAACATTATTTAGCTGGTGTAAGTGTACCTTGAAATATGATGTATTTTAATTTTTAGGCCCAGTAGTAAAGATTAATTCAGTACTTTTAAAAGTGTACAATATTTCATTGTTGAAATCAATTTTATAAATTTTGAACTACAAAATAGTTTTAAACTATAAATTTGATAAATTTTGTTTAAATTCAAACTTTAAATGCTTATAA